>JAHKKF010535108.1:0-21805 GCA_019740295.1 Labeo calbasu | reverse complement strand
GGTCCTTGACCAGCAACATGACCAGCATAAACCAGCAAAGGACCAGCTTAAACCAGCAAAGGACCAGCATAAACCAGCTAAGGACCAGCTTAAACCAGCATCAAAACATACCTAACCAGCATCCCAGCATCAAAACATACCTAACCAGCATCCCAGCATCAAAACATACCTACCAGCATATGCTGTTTTTTTCACCAGGGCTAATAAAACAAAAGAAAATTAAACTTTTTATTCTTTTTAGGCACAAAAGCTCGTGTAGCACAGGCTCTGGGATGCGCGTTCACGACGCTACGTACTATTTAATCACGTCGAAAGGTCACGTGGAACTACAGACCCAGTGGTTACAAAGCGAACGCGCAAAGAGTAAAAATGTGCAAGTAAGTCAAACGCTGTTTACAAACAAAAAGGTACAACGATGTCCTCCTCTCAAGTTGTAGGAGAAAATAAGCTGGAATTTTTCGCCATACTACGTACACAGATGATGAACTTACATGTGATTCGTAGTAGTGATGGGAAGTTCGGATCATTTTACCGACTCTGACCTTTGAGTCTCGTTCAACAAAATGAACAAATCGTTTTTCCGAGTCATTTCGTTAATTTTAGCAAAATATAAATAAAATGTTACGTGTTACTTCCCTAACACATCTACTGCTTACACGAACGTTGATCACACTACAAACAAGACAAAACTATAATGCTATTAGAAACAGAAAAGATTAATTCATTGTTTACCTAGGTGTTTATTCCATGATTAGCTCACCTCACCTCTTATTTGACAGGTTTTCGGGTTTGAGTCATTTGTTCATCACGTGACAGCCCCATAAGATGAACAAAAGACTTGAAAAACCCGAAGACTCGAAACAGGTGAACTAATTCCAGTACAGAACCTACTATGATGTTGTGCATGCGCGACTTAACGAATCATTCCGAATCAATGGTGTATTGTCAAAGTGTCTAATTCTCATGTTTGGTCAAAATCGTGATTTCTACAAATAAAACTGTGGCAAAACATTACATTCAGGTGAATTTTTAAAATATGTAAAAAAAGTCATGTGACTTTGCACCATGGGACAGCATAACCTGACTAACTAACAGGCCAATTCTTAAATGCCTGAATAATTCTGTATAATTGCCTCGCAGAACTGTCTTACACGACTGCATTCCCAAACAGCAGACATCCACCTCCGAAAGCATTGAGTGCATTTATTGTCTGCTTGCTCTGAGGCCCAAGTAATTTATTATATATGAAACTTATAATTTTTTAATGGCTTCTCCTACTTTTCTTAGTGATATTTATTGCCAGTTTTTCAAAAAGTGATATTTTTGTTCTCTTTGACTCGTTGGATGGAAACGGTGCTTATTTGCAAATGTTTTATGGGATATTCTAGTTAAATTCGCAGCTTTGGATGGAAACCCAACGTATGTGTAGTTGACAAAGTACAGAATCACAGTTTCTCATAGAGTCTTTTCCAGTGTTGGGAAAAGTTACTTTTAAAAGTAATGCATTACAACATTGCGTTACTTCCTAAAAAAGTAACTAATTACGTTACTTTGTTAATTTTTATGGAAAGCAATGTGCTATGTTACTTTTCTGTTACTTTTTAAAATTTTGACAGAGTTTGCTGGTTTGTTTGTAATATAAAAAGTTATATTTTTGGCAAATGTAGAAGCTCTTTCACACCAAAAGCCTCAGGCTAAAGGAAAAGTAAATTCACATCTTCAGCAATAAAAAAAGAAAAGAACAACAAATGTTAGTTTATCACAAGTACTTTTTGCTTATCAGTATGGTTTAATTGGATCATCGAAGGTCAGCAACAAAAACATCTCAGTTTTAATCTATAAATTAGGGTAAACAGTATTAATTTCATGACTTTTTAACCATGGTGCTTGTCGCTTTATGCTGCAAAGTCTGTTGTATTCGTTCATTAAGGTGTGAAAATGACCTGTGGATTCTCTCTTGAAGCTTTCTGTTTCGGAAGAGGAGAGACAGACCACATATGGGCTGAGAGAGAGAGAGTAGAGTGAAAGAGTTGAGGAGAAAGATGGGATGAGGAATAGGTGAGAGGGGGTCAGTTCTGCTAGAACAATTATCTTGTTCCTGAAACCTGCTATTTAATGGAAATCCTTGGTCCCTGCCAAACTACACGCCTGCATCTTGGTATGAGCCGTGGTGCAGGCCTTCTCTGACTCATTCCCTTTCTTGCTTTTCATTTTGATTGGACACTTTACTCAGACGGTTGCTTTGTAAGGAGCAGCCATTAGTCTCAGAGACTCAACAAAGGGGGGACTCTGTTAAAATTCCTTGCACACATTCCTTCTTTCTATTTCTCTTTCATTGGGTGTATTTGGCCTATCTGTGGACCAGCACTGGGGTCACCCTCATGCTCTCCCTGACAGCAGGTGCCTATAGAGGGAAATACAGCTGAGAAAGTCTGTTGTCGACACCATATCAGGGGCTTTACTTTGTGCCTTTGATTAGTGAGCCATAAACGGTCAGATAAGTTTCTGCTACATTTCAGAATAATTATTCTGGATGATCACTTTTCCAAACTATTCATTTGGATTCTTGAATTCTGGGTTTGTAGTACTGAATACTGCGCCGCTGGGGTCTCTGCCATCTGTTATGAACGGTGGCACATTCCTTTAGAAGTCTGGGTGGGCACTGCTGGAGCTCCATTAAATAGACAACCCATTGTTTATCAATGCAGCACAACAGCTATAGAAAAGCCCTTGATGTGGACTGAAACATGGAGGTGAAAAAGACCACACATAACCTTCCAAAAAAGCCTCTGTGAAATTGAATTCAGTCTTTTCTCATTCATCATTCATACTTGTACATATAAAACATTAATGCAAGCATTAATCCAATATATAGGTATGTCTTATATCAAATATATATTTGATATAAGACTTATTTATTAAATCAAATTGAAACCATCGATATTTATTCACCCTCATACACTAGCAGTCAAAAGTTTTTGAACAGTAAGATTTTTAATGTTTTTCAAAGAATTCTCTTCTACTCACCAAGCCTGCATTTATTTAATCCAAGGTACAGCAAAAACAGTAAAATTCTGAAATATTTTTTACTATTTCAAATTACTGTTTACTATTTGAATACATTTTAAAATGTAATTTATTCCTTTGATTTTAAAGCTGAATTTTTAGCATCAGTTACACCAGTCACATGATCCTTCAGAAATCATTCTAATATTCTGATTTGCTGCTTAAAAACATTTATTATTATGTTGAAAACAGCTGAGTAGATTATTTTCAGTTTTGTTTGATGAATAGATAGTTCAGAAGAACAGCATTTATCTGAAATAGAAATCTTTTGTAACATTATACATGTCTTTATCATAACTTTTGATTACTTTAACTCCAACTCCAATACTGACTCCAAGCTTTTGAATGGTATAGTGTATAATGTTACAAAAAAAAGCTTTTTATTTTAGATAAATGCTGATCTTTGGATCTTTCTTCTTATCCTGAATCCTTAAAAAATGTACTCAACTGTTAAATATCGTTAATAATAATAAATGTATCTTGAACAGCAAATCAGAATATTACAATGATCATGTGACACTGAAGACTGGAGTAATGATGCTGAAAATTATTCAGTGATCACAGGAATAAATTACATTTGAAAATATATTCAAATAGAAAAGGGTTATTTTAAATAATACAAATATTTAAAAATTGTACTGATTTGCTGTACTTCGGATCAAATACATGCAGGCTTGGTGGGCAGAAGAGGCTTCTTTAAAAACTTTTTACTGTTCAAAAACTTTTGACAGGTAGTGTAACTATCCAGTCTACCATCAATAAAGTCTGAAACCACGCTGTTGCTTTGTTGTTCACTGATTATCTTCTATTATCATCTAACAGCTGAGGTCACTATAAATGTAAAATATCAATCAAACCAGTCTTCAAAATATCTGAACTGTTCCTTTAAGATCCACATCTGTAGATAAAAACCTAAAATTCGACGCAGAAAAACACGCAGAAGGCGTATAAGAATATTTGGAAGTGATATGAATGTATGTACTAACCGACAGCAGAAAAACAGCGTTATGTATGTCTCATGGATTCAAATACATGACACAAAGCAGAAGGTGAGAACGTGCTACTCCATTGAGTCCAAGGATAATTAATTGGCTGAAGTCAACGCCACAGCCTGTAAACGAGCTCTTCGTGACACAAAGTAAAGTACATGCAAATTACCCAAACAGCCCTTTCTCTAATCATTCATGAGTTGCTGACCAAGAGCTCTGCTCTTTAGTATGGTTTGGAAAAGAATGTGTTTACTTAGGTTTAGGGAAAGGGGGCTAAAATCAATGGACCACAGCCACAGAGGGAAAAAGCTATGAGAAAACCACTCCTTGCCACTGAATATGGTGCAATCCGTTTTTACATGCATATGGGAGAAGAATTAATGAAATGAAACTGCATCTGACAAATTAGCAGTTTCATAGCAAATCAACCATTTGCTTCAAATCAACATCATGGCAGAAAATAGCATTTTACACCACAAAGACCAACTTTCAAACAGCACAAGGGTAAAAAGGGTTGTCAGTAGGCAAATGAATTATAAATCTAAGCGTAGCCGTCTAATATTCCTCTTCCTGTTTTAACAATCAGCGGCTTGAAGATAAAAATATCACACTAAATAACACCATTCCCTGCTCTAAAGCTCATGAAAGATCATATGAACTGAAATGGCTCCAATCACGGAGAGCTTAATGGTTATAAGCAATTTTTTAGTGACTGCCATGTTCACTCTTTCAAGCGAAGCCAATAGTCAAGTCATAGACGAGGCATTCCAATTCGCTCCATGCAACCACCATTTTGTGGCTTCTGTGGGGTGGCAGAGGAATGCCGTTTTAATCCCTGTTGGACTCATGCCCCTTTTTTGGACAAGACAAGGGTTCTTTGGTCCTCTCGTCTGGCTTTGTAGATCTTTTCAGACTGGGCATGTATCCATAGACACCCTGGAGCTCGACAAACCTACTATTGAGACGCAGACTAAGGAGCCTCCATGCTTAGACATAATATATCAAAGTAAAGCAGACCGCTGCGTGTGTGCGCTAATCTATGGGGCAGATGTTAGGGTGACACCTCATTGAGGACAATGGCTACGAAACAGCATACCACATAACATTTTGAAGCAAAGCAATGGATATTCATGGAAAAGTGTTTGATTTCTACTGCATATATTGTGTTTTGGCTGCTAGAGTGGTAGACGTAAAGTCTTAAAGAGGTCCTATTATGCTTTTTCACCTTTTAAATTTTAGTCAGTGTGTGGTGTGGATGTTTGGGCATAAAAAAGTCCACTCCAAAGGGAGATTTCTTTTCAAGAACTCCCTTTTCAAGAACTACAACAAACGGCCCCTTTGAATTACAGTGTTTCTTTTCCAGGTGTTATGATGTCACAATGCGGCCCGTTAGAATATCATTAAAATAAATCCCGCCTACATAAAATTCAAATGGTTGGGGGGTGGGTAGGCACAAGGTTAGCCTAACTTTAGCGATGCAACACGGAAAGCCAGTTGTGGGATGCTTTAACAAGCTGCAGCGCTGCAGGTATAAACACAAGCATTGACTAGAGTGGCCACGATCAGCTCTGGTGGCCGTGTCGAAGCTGCACCATAGATGTTTGCAGTATAGGGGGTCGAAACACATACGGAGATGCGGCTGATGTAAACACAAGCATTGACTAGAGTGGCCACAATCTCCGTAGCCGTGCCGTAAACGTGTGCAGTGTGTGGTAAGAGATTTATTCATCATACAGTGTAGATAGCTTCACTTATAACGCGAGTGTTTTTTAAAATGCATAAACTTGCTTGAGGCTAGGCTAATCGGTGATGATGTTCTTTGATAATGTTAATATTCTTGCTCGTTTTCTGTAGTTGTAGTTCTGTAGTTTTGTAGTTTTGAATAAAAAGCAAATGTAAGCCTTATAATTAGTAACTTAGAATGTTTTTATTCAATTGTTGTCATGTTAAATACAAATTAAGTCATATTAAAACATTAGGCTTCTTTTAGCCTTATACTGGAGCTGGTTTCGGGCAATGAAACTAAGTATGTAAACAATCAAATAAGCACGATAGTATCATGTATCGGGAATCTTGCAGGCTGACGATAGGACCCAACACTACTGTAGCATATGATTTACTCACCCTCCATGCATCCTAGGTGTATATGACTTCCTTCTTTCAGACAAATGCAGTTGGAGATATATTATATGCAGTTAAAACTTTAGGACAGCATAGATGGGTGTTTCTCTTCATCATTCCAAAACAAGTTCAATAAAGTGCATCAATCCATATTAATAAAGGCCTTCTGTAGCAAATCGATGCATTTTCGTAAGAAAAATATCCATATTTATAATGTAAGAATCTGGCTTACGCTAACAGTTGTACATGGAACTTGCTGCTTTGGCTAGGGGCGTGGCAGTACTGAAACACCGTCTAAGCTGTTCGCCAATTCGAAACAAACAAATCACAACACACTTTGTTTTTCGGAAGGCGGGCCTTCATCAATCCTGGAACTAATCGAGCCATTTGTGCCAGGCTGGGGAGAAAGGTATGGTAATAATGCAAATTACGTGAAAAATAAGCCATTTTATGAATGACCAAGCATGAGAGCATGTTCTAGTACACCCCCAAAATAAAAACAAGGCTTTGTAAAAGAGCATAATAGAACCCCTCTAAAGCGCTAGTTCAGAATTACATTTCTGTCATTAATTACTCACCCTCATGTTATTCCAAACCTGTAAGATCTTCGTTCATCTTTGGAACACAAAAATATTATTTTTGTTTACTTTGTACACAAAAAGTATTCTTGTAGCTTCATAATATTACAGTTGAACCACTGATTTTTTACGATGTCCTTACGACCTTTATGGCCTGGAAGTATTTCATTCATTTCATCTCAGATTTCATCAAAAATATCTTAATTTGTGTTTCAAAGATGAACAAAGGTCTTACAGTTTTTACGACAGGAGGGTGAGTAAATAATGACATAATTTTCATTTTTGAGCAAACTATCCCTTTAAAGCAACCCTTTAGCAAAAAATAAAAATTCTGTCGTCAATTACACACCCTCATGCCAAACCAAAAGAGTTGGACTTACTTTCTTCTGCAAAACACAAAAGAGACACAAAGTTTTGTCTGTATAGTGAAAGTCAGTAGGATCCAATGCAACATTGTTTTTCTCATAAGAAAGAAAGTACTACAGGTTAACTTCCTAAACATTTAACATCCTAAAGACTATATTGGTTGAAGTATTTGACAGTATGATAACACAGCTAGACCAGCACCAATAAAGGCTCCAATATACTTCAGGAAAGACTGGTGCAATGTAATTTTGAACAAAATGCGGCCAAAATGAACTTTGTTTGGAGTTTCAGGAGTTCGAAAAAGCACGCCAAAGGGAAGTTTCTGGAAAAATATGCTCCAGCACATTTCGAACTACCACTGATCTGTGGCGAATATGTAATAGGTAGGTGTACACTGGGGCTCTGCCTTTGACGTGGAAATCTTCTCTGGTTCATTTCTTGTATTCAGGCCATCAAGGTCAGGCACGAGTGAAAACATGAACACACTGAAAAGCTGCTTTATAGTAGAAACTAAAATTGTATTTTTAACTGAAAGCAGCACTGACACTGTTTAATACAGTAAAGAAGCTTGCTTTAAAGCAATCTAGCTTTACATGTTAGGTTCCTAACAGTTTACTGCCGCTCAGATTTCCAACTCCTAAGCAAAGAACAAAAAAGCAATTCGTCACGAGTATAACAGGGCTTTAAGGTGGTCCCTTTAGAAAGGATATGATAGACAAAGATGAAGTGTGTTATCAATAGAAAATTAGTTACCTGCTAATGTATAAACCTCACGCTGAGAACAGCAGGCTGATTTGTATGGCGTGTGGAGCTAATGGAGCAGATAACTGCCTCTGTGTTTCAAGCAATAGGAATATAATGCAAAAATAATAGCGCTGGAATGTTCGGCCATACAAGTGTGTGTTGTTACTGGGTTTGGAGGAGACTTTGAGACCATGAATCAAGCAGATGAACCCCACTTGAAAAACTTGCCTGGTCTAGACAAGACTCCTCCATACAGTTTTATCGTCTCTGCAAGAAAAATGCTTCAAAAAAGGGAAAAAAAAATGATGTTAGTGATACAGCATATTAGTGTTCCCTGAGGGAAAAAAGCAATAAAGACTGCATTTTTAAGAATGGGGAAAGTATGAACTTTTCACACCCTCCTACGCAGACTAAATCCCTAAATCTAGACAACGACATCCAAAGCCTTCCCAAACCGACAGGAAATAGACACAAAGGACAGACAAGAAAACAAACACAGTCTAACTCTTTCTTTGCTTTTCCAAAATCTTTTTCTTGTGCCGGGTGCCGTTTGCTGAATCGCAGGCTGCCTAATAAGGAGACTGTGGTTTCTGCTGGAATGACTTAACTAGTGCTTAAAATGCTATTTTAATGATTTGTGTGAGAGTCTGTGATGGGAAAGTGAGAGAGAGGCAGGCGAGAGACGATTGTACTAGTGTCTGTGGGCACCATGGTTCAAGATCTATTTCCATGCTAAATGCCAAAATCACTCTCATCCCCCATATCTCCCCCAAAGATGAATAATTCACTATAAATGTACTCTAAAGGCCTCATCGAGCTGCTTAGTTCACTAGCGCAGGGTTTGGAAACTCATTAATGACAAGGACCCCCCAGTATGATGGTCTCTTGTTAGGAACAATCAGCCTAAAATAAAAAGGGAACATGGGAAATTCAAAAAAACAGAATTGGTCCAAAGTCAGAGTTGGAAACACCTTAAAAAAAAAATCTTTTTCCAAAAAAAAGTATGCATACGAATTGTATAATATCCAAGGTACACATTTCTAGTAATTGTGAAGTTAATTCTCATATTGGTTTTTTTAGAAAGTTTTGGAATTTTTGTCCTCTACACAAATTTGTCGCTACCGAAACGCAGTAATAATAATTGAATAATTACATTGACCTAGTTATATTTTGCTTACATCTTTGTTGTAAATATATTTTTTTGCTATTTTATTTACATTTTTCAACATTCTAAGTCAACAACTATTACATTTTTAACAATATTTCAACTGTGATTTATGAGATTTGTTGTATTTTGTATCCAAATTTTCTTTGTAAAAGGCAACAGTTGATCATACTGATTTCAAAGTTAAGGATTCATTAGTTTGAATATACACTGAACCAAAAACTATCAAAACATCTTTTTTGATAGTTCAGTATACTTTATTTTTGACATGCACATTTTCGGTAGTGACAGTAATGCTTTGGTAGTGACCACATCACATTATAGAATTTTAACTTGAATACTACAAAACTTTGTTTATTTCCCCCAAATAAAGGATTATGTGTTCCCTTTTGTCACTACTGAAACAATGATGACATGTTTTGGTCGTGACTGTTACGGTACTGACAATTTTATGAGATAACCGAAACGCCACCAAATGTTTCAGTAGAGACAATTTTAGATACTTTTGAACCTAGTTCAAAGATGCTAATCAGTACATGGTAAGCTAGCACAGTTGTACACATATAAAAACTAAATGTTAAGGAATGACTCCCAAAAAAGTTTGCTTAATGGCTGAAAAAAAGGTGTTCGGTAGTAACATTTCTTAAAGTTACACACAGATTTTTCATACTTTATACACATTTACCTCAAAATGATGGGACATATCTACTCACACCTTGTAGCTATGAGAGAGGGGGGCACATAAATATTTCCTGATCATAAATGTAGGGGAGTAGTTAAAATCAGTCTCAGCCAATAGACTAAAACATACACTGTTTCGGTAGTCACATGAAAATGCGGGACATTTTTTAATAGAAAGTTTCATAATTTGCTAAGAAAATATAAAATAAATATTTTTTTCATAAATACTTTAAAAAGATACTTTTAAAAAACAACAACGGAAAAAAATACAAAAATAATTTCAATATTATTTGAAATTTAGGGGTTAGAGTTCGGGACAGCCACCTCCCGATTGAAAGTACCCAGAAATGGTGATTTTATATATATATTAAGCTTACTGATATTTTAAATATTATCGTGGGTTTCAATAGATCATAGAAGAGTTTTAAAAACATCTAAGATTTAAGAGGAGAAGTCCACTTCCAAAATGAAGATTCACATATAATGTACTCAGCCCCTTGTCATCCAAGATGTTCATGTCTTTTTTTCTTCAGTTGAAAAGAAATTATGTTTTTTGAGGAAAACATTTCAGATTTTTCTCCATATAACGCACTGCTATGGTGCCCCGATTTTGAACTTCCAAAAAGTAGTTTAAATGCGGCTTCAAATGATCCCAAATGCGGTTGTAAACGATCCAGGCCAAGGAAGAAGGGTCTTATCTAGCGAAACGATCGGTTATTTTCATTAAAAAAAGAACGATTTAAATACTTTTTAATCTCAAACACTCGTCTTGCCTTTCTCTCCATGAACTCTGTGCATTCTGGCTCAAGACAGTTAGGGTATGTTGAAAAACTCCAATCATATTTTCTCCCTCAACAAAAATCATTTCAAAATCATCCCACATCACTGCAGAAGTACCGACTCAGTCTTTGCACAGTGAACATGCAAAGAAGATCAAACACCCTTAACAAAAAAGGTAAAACAGCGATATAGGATGATTTCGAAGTTGAGGGAGAACATGAGATGGGAGTTTTTCGACATACTCTAACTGTCATGAACCGGAAAAAAAACAGAGTTCAGGCAGAGTAAGACAAGATGAGCGTTTGACTTTAAAAAGTATAAAAATGTTATTTTTTAAAATGAAAATAACCGATTGTTTCGCTAGATAAGACCCTTCTTCCTCGGCTGGGATCGTTTACAACTGCATTTGGGATCGTTTGAAGCTGCATTTAAACTGCATTTTGGAAGTTCAAAATCGGGGCACCATATCAGTCCATTATATGGATAAAAATCCTAAAATGTTCTCCTCAAAAAACATAATTTCTTTACGACTGAAGAAAAAAAGACATGAACATCGTGGATGACAAGGGGGGTGAGTAAATTATTTGTAAATTGTTGTTCTGAAAGTGGAATTCTCTTTTAAATGCTTTTAAATGTGTTTTTTTGGTTGTGGGACAGCAGTTTGCACCAATTCTGTAGAATGGCCCATATAAAGACCCATTTATACTGCGTGAAAGAATCATTAAAACTTTTTCTGATGAAAAATATGTACTTTCTATTAAGTTAAGTCAATATTTTAAATAAATATTGTTCCCAAGCAGCTTTCGTCAAAATGCGCTACAGAAGTAGGAGACAATAGCGAAGAAAAACTCCCTAGAAATATACAACATAAACAGATTTCCCCATAAATAAATAAGTAAATAAATAAAGTACAGTTTGTGTTTTTTTCTCATTTTGTGTATTTCATGAATCCCCAACTGAAAGGTGGGAATCCAATGAGATCAACTTTGTTTGTAAATCAAACTGCTCATTCCCAGCTTCCTGTGTCTGTGAATTAAATTTGCTCGAGCCTCATTTTGTCTCAATGACTGTAGTTATTTGTGCAGTTTGTGGGTGGGTGACTTAAATTCCAGTATTTTTCAGAAACACATGGCTTTGTTTGGGTTACTGAACTTCATCAGCATGGCCCTAAGAGGACACAAGACGGTCATTAATACCGCAGAAGAACATTTGCAGTCCAGTTAATGATCATTTTTATGCAGCAGTTATTCAGTCGAAGGACTGCAGAGGTACTGTTTTGTCTGATGGGATTCAAAACAATTTAGTCAGCAGTAAGGCACGTAACCAATTTCTGGTCCTTTTTTAGTGAATAATCTGAGTTTTTGGAAGCGAAAACAGTAAGTGGATTTCATGAAGAGCATTTTGTCCCTGTCAGCTCATTTCCATGTCTGCAAACCTCTTACCTGTGGATGATAATATTATATAGTATAAATATACATTGTTTATCCTACATGATTGTGCTTTTCCTTAAGTCAATTTGGTTAAATGCCTCTGTCAAATGGTACATGTAAATATGTGTTATTCAACTTTGGTACATCACTGCAATACCAATAATGCGGCTAAATGAAAACACTCCCCTGCAGGCTCATCTGGATTCCATAAATGGCCAATAGAGAGATTTATGCGATGATGCTGTGGGATAGTGTGACCAATGCAGCTATTTGCAAACAGAATCATTCCTAATTCAATTACTGTCAAACCCACACACTCATATGAGCTGCCAAATGTTTTGCCCAAGCATATGGTGGCACTTCTAGTCATGCTCACCGCCTCTAGTCTGCCGAGGATGATGGGATGCAGAAATTGTGTTTGGTTGCTTAAGAACTGCCACACAATACCCTCCAGATTTAATATCCTCTTATTGAGTCTCGGTTGAATGTAAACGGATTAGCAGTTGCTACTTGGACTCAGACACACGTGTCCATGACCCACAGTGCACTGGGAGAACTCAAATTCTGATTCACCTAGATTTGGTAAAAGCAGGTGGATTAGTTCTGTAGGGGTCATACTTTGTATTGTTTCGACTGGGCAAGCAGATAGAAACCCCCACAGGGAGTCTTCGCAACGTTATGAGTCTATGAAGGCTGGATCATGTTCCTAGAGACTTGAGTTCCACTCAAACAAGCGTAATAGTTCGACTCTTTCTAGCCATGCCAGGAAAATAAATCTGTGACAGGGATAACTATGTTTGGACCAAAGGAAATCATGCATTGTCTTTAGAGTTGGGTCATCTTCAAAAAGCACAGTATTCAAGTGAGAGGACAGGACTGGAAGCGCCAGTGCAGGATAACAGAAACAACTCGGTCTTTGTCTTGTCATGGCTTTGTATTACAGGCCGCTTTGAACTCAAGATGGCCTTGGTTTTATTTCTCATCAGTTCAACAAGGATATGATGATGACATCTGGATGTTAGGATTATATCAAATCTAATTACCAGGTAAAGAGACACTCAATACACAAAATGAAAAAGATGACTTCTTGTACTTTTACAAATGATTATGAATATTCATGAACTTTCACTCACTTCATGGCATCATTTAGATTTATGTGTTTGTCAGAAACTGGGCATCGCAAGCTGAGTGGATAAGCTGAGGATGAACTTCATCTTAGCAGGCATGAGTTAGCAGCTTTTCCAGACATGTGGCTCAGACAGGAAGTTCAGAAGAAATCCTCTTGTTGTAATTATTTGGAACAGGTGGCCTCTCAATTTACACAAACACTTGAAAAAATATGAGGGTTGTATGGATGTCTGTCTCCACCAGAGAAATATAATAATTGTAAACTTTCACAGGTAAACTTCCAAATGAACACAGTAAACATACTGTGGAAATATTTTAAAATTTAAAATATCTCCTTCCTATTTTAAAGTTGCAATATTGACAGATAGTGATTGAAATAGGTACTGCAGTCCAGAGGTCGCGTTAACCGAAAATTCTCCGTCATTGACGGAAATTTATTATCAGTGACAGAAAAAGATTACAGGGTGATCTATTGTAAAATTGTAGCTGTAATTCCCACCCCTCTCCAGTTGGCAAACGCGCTTCAGTCTGGCAGCAGAGCACGGGATACAGAACAAAAACAAAATTATCATGAATGTTTTCCTATGCTTTTGATTACGCACAGGCGAGTACACAGAAGCTACAACGATCTATCACGCCACATTAAAGAGCGCCAAAACGGTATTCACTGCTTGAATTTCCTAAGGAAATGGACAGAATTTAAAATCTGAGACTTTGTTTCATATCAAAAGTGACACAAATCCTAGCCTATTGCTATTTATTGGAAGAAAGACGCACTATGTAATGCACTGTTCATTCATTAGCTGAAAACAGCATAGACCAAGAGATCGATTGTGATTTAAGAATCGATATTGATATTCAAAATAGCATTTTTCCCACGCTGTTCTCAGACTCGACGATCAAGCGGGTTGCCAAATTGAGGAGACGCAAGAGGAACGAGCGGAATTGACAGTGGAAGGCTACGAGCCTTACACATTGTAAGTTGTACAGTTTATAAAGGTTTTTAAATAGATGCAGAGGCTTTTTAGATCGGGTGGAATCTGTGATCTCTGATCCAGTTCATTTGCTGGCTTCCATGGCTGCAATACGCTGTGCGCTATGCCAACTGGAAAACCGGGACGTTGAAATACTATCAGGTGAATTAGTAGTGGGCGGAGTCACACAGACCAAAACAAATACAGACATTCCGACACAGAACGCACATTTCAAAGTAGATTAACTGGCTTAATATATTTAAATTGTATTTTAAAGGTGACATATCATGATCGGACGACTTCTGCGTTTAAGTCCTATAATCGTGAAAAAGGACAACCTAGTAACTTTGTTTTGGGAAGCCTTTCTCGGCAAGCATGTGAAAAAACGAGCCACTCAGATTTCACTCCCCCGTGACGTAGTAAGGGATCTTATTATAATATTGCCCCTTAATCTGCACGTTTCCACCCACAGTGCCACCATTGTGTTTTCACAAGCGAAAACGGTGTACCAGTTTTAACGTCATGGCAAAATTTCAAGCAAATCATGCTAACTGCTCTGTCGTTGGCTACACAGAGGAGACAAGAGAGCAGTGGATTTATTGATTTATTTACTGTATATTATGCTGCTACCAAACAGATCTAATATAAACATGCAATTTTTTTCCCAGCTGTTTACCTTCACAAACATAACCAACTTTTTTTGTAACTCATGTGTGTTTTAACATAAACGTGTGTATATGACATTTAAACGCAATAAGACTTGAAAGAGAACTTAGTTTAGTACTCACATCATATGTGACAGCCGCTTTCTGTGTGTGTGCTTCGGTTGTGTACGCTCAGAAAACCCTATATTAGAAGTTTAAACTAATATGGTTTAAACACACGTTTTCAACGCGATAGACATGATAATCAAAACCAAACAGATGTTTTTTTAGCAGAGTATCTGAGGTAGGAGCTGTAAAGGCACAGCCCTATCCTGGAAAAGGGGGCGGGGAGCAGCAGCTCATTTGCATTTAAAGAGACATAATAAATTATATGTCAGGTATTTTGAGCTGAAACTTCACAGACACACTCTGAGGACACCTGAGACTTATATTACATATTGTAAAAAGGGGCAAAATAAGTTTCTTTTATAATAATTTATTCCTGTGTCTGTCTTCAGTATAATGTGATCCTTCAGAAATCATTATGCTGATTTTGGTGCTTGAGAAACATTTCTTATTAGTATCAATGTTAAAAAAAACAGTTTTGCTGCTTAATAGTTAACATTATTAACATTTTTTTCAGGATTATTTGTTGAATTTATTTAAAACAGATATCTTTTGTAACATTATTAATGCCTTTATCACTTTTGATCAATTTAAAGCATCTTTGCTGAATCTCACAATAGCATTTATTTATTTATTTATTCATTTTTTTGCAGAAACAAAATGTAGATATGTTGCCTTATAATCAAGTTAAAATCTCTTTTTAGTGTGAATCTAATTATGATCAAACAGGAGGGATGTAAGTAAGGATGGACTGTCTCTGAGAGTGACAAATTCAAATCCTTTTCTCTCTACATTTTCAGCAGCTTTTCCCGGGGTAATGGGATACAGTGTACCTTTTACACGAAGGAAAGAAAGTGGGCCTTTGAGATTTAGACAAATAGCACACTGATCTTGATTGCACAACCGGTCAAGGCACGGGACATTCTAAGACGAGACAAACAAATTGCAGGAAACAAAGGTTGCAGGTGGGACGGTCTCCTTAATCAGGCAAAAATCTCTAGTTAGAGGCGAAACTAGCAAGCCTGTACGTTTCTGTACAAACCTGCTGATCAAAGCACGAAGGCCACTCCAGCAAAATTATTGCACAGGCATCAAGCCACTTGAAGATGAATATCATGCAGTCTCATAACACATGGGAAAGTTTTTTCCTTACATTTCTGTAAAGAATAAAAAATACTAACCACGGGGCAGGAAGTGCTGGTGAGCTGCACTTGGATCAGGTACGACACTGTCGCTTACTGGCAGGCCAGATTTAACAAACGCTCTGGTTTGCATTAGCAAACGGGGTTTAATGGATAAATCTTAATGAAAGGAAAGAGGGAATGAGGACAGAGTGTTTAATCAGTTGCAAGTCTTATGAAAAACAAAGTAATTAAATGAAGAACTGAAAATAGCATCAAACTAAATGAAGCAATATCAGTCTTCAAATAAACAGCTCAGAAATTACATCGGATGACTTCAGATTTTCGGAAACCTTTTAAAGGGATCACTGGATGAACATAGTGACCAACTTATTTATAGTCATCAAGTTCCATCTTTCTTCAACAAGTGCTAGCATATGTGAAAGGTCAACCACGCTGCATCAGGAGCCAGTTCTCCATGCTAACATGAATCTCTTCCTTGCTGTGGTTAAGGGAGAACACAAGCGCTCTGTTGTGCTTGGGAGTTGGATGGTGCACGGCCCATTTGAGCGCTCTCATCTTTGGCCAGCTTGTCAAGCTCCTCCTTCATTCTGTCACACCAAACTGCCCGGAGATGCGAAGTTTACTGGGCAACGTTAAATCATGAGGCGGAGGGAAGGGGAATTTAAAATGATAATTGTCAGCGTTTTGGATGCGTATGAAAGTGGGACCTCTAGAACAGGATGCGATAGGATAACATGAAATAAGACTTTACAGCAACCGAGTGCTGACACAAACCAAATAAGACTGTAATGAATGATGAATATGTCCGGTTTTAATTACTTAAACGGTCCGTGATAGCTGAACCACTGCTTAGCAAATGGAATCACAAAAAACAACAAGGTCAAAATCAGCTCTCAAAGAGAACCAAAGAGGGGAAGTTATAGGGTATATAGGGCGTATCCTCTGAGGAGTTAAGGGAGGCAATGTCTCCTCAGAATACTGGATGAGAAAAACTTTGTTGTGCAAAAATAAAACAAAGCCAGAATTACAAAACAGAACATTAAGAATTGTATAAATCACTCGTTTTTCTAAAGAAACACAGTCAAAAACCAGCAGATAAAGTTACAGTGGGAGTCTGCGTCTCTCATCTCTCAGCCCATTGAGTTTTAACCCCCTAAAGTACGCGGTGGGTTTGGTTGGGGGGAAATTGAGAATGAATGGGAGAAAGTCATGTGAGAGAAGGCAATGCCTCCATCGCGATATGACTGGATGTGACTGGTTATGATCAGGTGTGATTGGTCCATGCAATTAATCCCGCCTCTTGTGTTCATATGGCTTAAAAAACATGATCGCTTTTGATCAGCTGCATCCTTGCTGAAAAAAAATCTTACTGACCCCAAACTTTTCAATAGTACACTTTTATATGCATGCATATTGTAGCTATTTTTAAAGAGCAGGTCATATGAATTTTCGAAAAATATCTTTTTTGCAGTTTGTAACGTAGCTATCCTTTAAAGGGGTCATTGAATGCCCATTTTCCAAGTTGATATGATTTTTTAGGGTCTTAATGAACAGTCTATAATATACTTTGGTTAAAAATTCTCAATGGTTGTTACCTTGTCAAAATGAGCTCTGCAAAAAACATCCCATTCTAAGGGATTGTTTCTTTAAATGCAAATGAGCTCTGCTTGCCCCGCCCCTCTTCTTTTCTCTCTGTGGAGTGACGAGCCTGTTTACTTTAGCCGCATTTAGGCGCTGAACTCGCTAACTAGCACGTAATTAGGAAAGGCGATTGCAAAGATTCATAAAAAACCCATATACTTACTTCTGCTGTAAGTGAAGCTGGATCACATATGATTCAAGCGAACATAGACGGATATATGTAGATCGGGAGCCGCATTTCCTTCACAAACAAACGTAATCCATTGCATCTTCAGCGGCTCAGATGTCGGGAGTAAATGACGACCACTATGTTCATTATTACATCCAGAAACACAACACCTCAATCGCTCAATCTGAGATATTCTTGTCTAACTTACATCCGGCATCGAAGCAATGGAGGTCGGACTGTAACAGCTGTAACAGCTCTGTCTGTGTGATGCCACACTAACGGGCATTTGAGAATGGCTCGATTTGAAAAAGGGGATATTATTATTATTACAGATTAATTAAAAACACTGCATGGGTTTTTATCATTATGGGGGAGATTTGTACATACACCTTCAACACACATTAATGTTCAAACAACGAAGACTTTGCATCCGATAACCCCTTTAAATGTAAACAGCTTGAAATGTTGTTAATCAAAAAAGTGCATGATAAAGATATTGTCTTGCACCTTCTTTCAGAAACAAAAAGTAGCTGAGATGAACTTGATGAATATTTACTTTTGTTTATGGAAGTTACCTACATGTCTGTGCGTCCTACGTGGATGTTTAACATTTGAAAAGCGGAGCTGCTCGTGGGCATGATTACATTTGAGATAATGAGTTCAGACGAGAAAAACTTTCTATACTTTCTATGCTTTCTATACATATAATCCAAGTTATTTGACATAATTGAACAGTTACTTTCCTTGGTAATTAGTTACTTTTATGATGATGTAACTCAGTTACTGTTTGTGAGAAGTAACTAGCAACTAAAACGTATTACTTTTTTAAAGTAACATGCCCAACATTGGTTATAGGGTTAATGTAGGGAGTAAAAGACCCGGCAGAGACAGACGGGCGTGTTAGG
Organism: Labeo calbasu; assembly: GCA_019740295.1. Lineage (NCBI taxonomy): Eukaryota > Metazoa > Chordata > Actinopteri > Cypriniformes > Cyprinidae > Labeo > Labeo calbasu. Next base: position 3,153 of record JAHKKF010535108.1, on the reverse strand, counting down.
CTAGTGTGCCTGTGATACAGCTGTTCTGATTAAAAGTTAAGACACGGGCGTCTTTTGTCTGTCATTCCTTAGACATTACAGTAGACATATTTTGGTTTACAAATTGCATTGTTTCATCAGTTAGTCACGTTAGCACTTGGCTAACGTATCCACCATTATTGTTTTGTGAAGTGTTTACAGTATAGCAGCTAAAACTGTGGGCACGATTCGCTTGCATTGTATATGGAAAGACCAATCACAACAAACTTGGTCAGCTGACCAATCAGAGCAGATTAGGCTTATGGAAGAGAAGGGTTTATAGACCTCAAGCTGAGAACTGAATCAGAACGAACCGTTTCGAAATCGTTGAGAAATGACTCTAATATTAAATGTATATTCTGAGAAAATGACAATGTTTTCTGACCTTAGATGCATTTAAACCTGTTGTAGGGGACTTTTTAAAATGCCATATGACCTGCTCTTTAAGGCCTGACGCAACTGTCCATCATTGCTCATTACATAACAGTTCAGTAGTTTTCTAAGGATTTATGTTGTCTATGAAGTCTATGTAAAAGATGCAAAAATATGCCAAAATATGCTTTATCGAAACAAGTTATTAATGAACTACCTACACCAAAAGACACCATCACCATGACAGAACCACAAATCATTGCTAAAGTTGCAATGATCTGATGGAAGCTGGATGATGATGAGTATGGGTAATGTTACTAATATACTTCTGGAACAATCTTACTTAAAAGTACAAGGGTAACAACTGGAACTGTTGTCGGTAGTGTTCTCAATTCCCCTAAGAAGTTGTCGGAGGAAAAACTGGGAACACGTGTAAAGAAATATTATCCAAGACTTAAGCTGAAGTAAATAACCTCTAAAGCCCTATTCCCATCTCTGCTGTTGCAGACCATCTATCAACCCTTCCTATAATGTGAGAAAAGAGGGTAAAAAATCTTGGCCTGGGAGGACAAAAATAAAGTTATAACTGGAGTTTTATTTTAAGGATTTGACCCAGAGAGGAACTGGCACTGCTCTGCGTATTTCCTGAAGTCTTGGAGTCCCTCATCAGTTTGGCTCCCAGATGCCGAACAAGAGACTAATGAGAAAGCCGGTAAAATCAACCAGCATCCAATTAAAAGAAATCAAGTCCCTGTGAACCTCAAAGCCCATCTGATGTCCCATTATGATTCAACTGGGTTCGGTTGTGCAGGTAGAACTAAACCAAACAAGGCCGTAAGTGCCTCCAGCTGCATTCAGCTCTTATTTTGATATTCTGTCAATGTTTTCTAAAGTTTCCTTGGAAATGCACTGCAAGATTTAGGAACATCATGCATGCAAATAAAGATTTTATTCTGCAAAACCAGTTTTGCGAAGTCCTCTGTGAGGCTTTTGGGATTTCTCCTTCCTTCCTTGTGTACAAATAATATTTTGAGTCACAGAATTTGACCAAAGGCATTTTTTGTTTTCAGTGTGCCAAACCATGAACCACTGTTTCATCACAAACATCAAATAAACTGTAGTATGAGTCATAAAAAGGGGGGTAAAAGTGAAGATCAAACATAAATCTACAGTAAAAAAAGACAGAAAGAGTCAAATAATGGCTTAGATCTTCCTTCTTCAGACTTTCGCTATTTGGTCCAGAAGATCCACGGCAATCAATAGCTGGCGACCATTACACAAACAATACAAAATGATTTGCTTTTGAAACAAAAATTGTACTGAAACCTTAGACACTAAAATAAATCAGAACGTATGTTGGATGCAAATACGTCCTTAAAAACATAGCATTTCTGTTTACAATGTTGTCTGCTATTAACATTTGCAAGTAATATTCAGTATTGGTGTGAAAATGCCTTGATTGTCTTTCTCTCAGTGGGTCTGTCTGGAAGTGCGATGCTGATAAGACAGCTTGAGATTGTGATTGTGGAGACGTTTGCTGGGTCTGAATGACAGAGAGGCTGCTGAAAGAGCTGATACTGTGCAAAAGGAAAAATAATAACAGCCGCTTGCCAAGCTTCCCCATTTCCTTCTATTGCCAACGGAACGGAAAAACTCATCCACGTCCAGTGCATTTTCAAGAGCCAGGGGAGAGCAAATGAGGGAATGCAGTGAAGAGGGGAATGTGAAAATGAAAGACTAGGAAGACAAGATAGATAGATAGAAAGACAGATAGCAACTTTATTGATCCCTGAAGGGAAATTTAGTAAAACTGCAAGATTAGTGGGAAGCCAAAAGTATAACTTAAGTAACAAAAGTTGAAGGGAGAGCTGCTGGTTATGGTTTTATTCTTTATTTTTAATTTAGTTTAATTTATTTATTTAATATTTTATATTAGTATTTTATCTTATTTTTATATTTTTGTTAGATTCTGGTTACTTGCTGTGGAGAACAAACAAATGCACTGCAAAACATTTTCTTAATTTTTGTCTTTTCCAATAAAAATATCTGAACTTTGCTTAATATTGTTTTTACAGCTTAAATATGAAATAATTTACTGAGGTTTATGCTTACCAAATTATTATTTGAATATATATATATATATATATATATACACACACACACACACACACACACACATTTTATTAGTTTTTATTAACTATTAAAAATTATAAAATTTTAATATTCCTTATATAATTATAAGATAATGTATACACAACCAGTCAAAAGTTTCTTCATGTTTTTTAAAAATGTCACCAAGCCTGCATTTATTTGATTCAAAGTACAGCAAAAACAGTAAAATTTTGAAATATTTTTACTATTTAAAATAACTGTTTTCTATTTTAATATAATTTAAAATGTAATTCATTCTTGTGATTTCAAAGCTGAATTTTTAGCATTATTACTCCAGTCATGTGATCCTTCAGAAATCATTGTAATATTCTAATTTGCTGATCAAAAAACATTTATTATTAATATGTTGAAAAAAACTGAGTAGAATTTTTTTTCAGGTTTCTTCGATGAATAAAAACTTAGAAATCTTTTTAAAAATAGAAATCTTTTGTAACATTATGAATGACTTTATCATCACTTTTAATCAATTTGAAGCATCCTTGCTACATAAAAGCATTAATTTCTATAATTTCTAATATAAAAATAGCTTTTTTATTTCAGATAAATGCTGATCTTTGGATATTTCTATTCAAAGAACCCTGAAAAAAAAAA
>JAHKKF010535107.1:0-36300 GCA_019740295.1 Labeo calbasu | reverse complement strand
ATTGAGAATTTTTAACCAAAGTATATTATAGACATTTCATTAAGACCCTAAAGAATCATATCAACTTGTGAAAAATGGGCATCCGATGACCCCTTTAAACAAATGCGCCTATGTTCGCGCGAATCATTCATGATCCAGCTTCACTTACAGCAGAAGTGTGTATAAGGGTTTTTTTTTAATGAAACTTTGCAATCGCCTTTCCTAATAACATGCGAATTAGCAAGTTTCGTGGCTAAACGCGGCTAAATGCGACTAAAGTAAACAGGCTCATCACTCCACAGAGAGAAGAGAGGGCGGGACGAGCAGAGCTCAATAACATTTAAAGCAACATCCACCAGAACAAGACAATTTTTGCAGAGCTGATTTTGGCAAGGTTGAAAAGGTGTTTTTTTACACTACCATTGAGAAATTTTAACAAACGCATGTTATAGACTTTTCATAAAGACCCTAAAGAATCATATCAACTTTGTGGGCATCTGATGACCCCTTTAATGCAGAAGCAGCCTGTGGAAACATGTAAGTCTAAAAGGCCTCAGGCTGTCTGTGTATGATTTGCATGTATTTCCATGTTGACTTAACTCAGCAGGGAAAGACGTAACTAAAATATTCAAGGAAACAAGAAGATCATTATTTTCTATACCAGCCCTGCAGCTGCTGCTGCTCACTGACAAGAGCGTGGTCACCATCGTAAGCTCATAACTCACTGCGGAGGCTTTGTTCAGATTCTGTAGTGCTCTAAAATGTTCCGTCAAAGAGTTTTCAAGAGCACATTCACACTTTAAATAAACTGAAAACGAAGGAAATCTGCTGATTGACACACAAAAGGGGACGTCCAAAAGCACATAAGCGTCTGACAGTTATATTGTCCTCCAGCCTGCGGTTACTGAGGATGACTGTAAGTTTGGGCTGAGGAGAGATGATTCAGTGTCAATGCTATTATTCTACTGTCAGACAGGAAACCCTCTGGCTTCCATATGCTCTCAGCTCCAGGATGGAAAGCATAAAGGAATGAGAGTGAGAAAGATTTGGGTACCAGCAGGCAGAATCAGGACTAAAGCTCCCCTGTGGACTTCAAATGGAAATGACTGGGCTTTAGACTCGCACACAGACGACGGACTCTAAGGGTTTGCTGACTGGCACTCGAGTCCTGCTAACTGCTTATGCCAAGCGATTACGCGACAACGTTTATTCTCGTGCTCCGGAATAGCTAGAGCTCATAATGCTCTGTTTATCTTTCCGATCATGATGCCAAAGCTAATGCAATCACTCATATTGTTCATAGCCTCCGATGAGATCTCGCTGTGTGTTTTCATGAGTCAGACACATCCTATTTTTCAGGGCTTCGGACGGTAATTATAAAGAAATGATGGGCGTCATGCTGTGGAGGCATCATTGGTGAGCAGCTGAGCTCAACATTCCCTTTGACCATCCATCTGCGCACTTCAGAGCTATTGAGATGCCAAGAACCTGTGACAGGCAATCCACCACAATCAATAAAGTGACTGTAACACTTTTTCAAGCGCCTGTATAGCGCTGTTGTACACATTAAAAAATGTTTTGATGCAATGTAATTGAAAATCTATTTCAAAGCTAATTCATGAGAGGTTTTTTATTTTTATGTATCTCAATGGCAGTTTGGCATCCCAAACATGCTTTAACTAATAACATTAGAATACTAGCATTCACAACTCTCTTTTCTGCAGTAGTATTAAATATTTATTTATTTGCTAGATATTCTAAAAGTAAAAGGTTCAAATTTTAGCTAGATATCAGCTAACATATCAGATATCAGCACAGATATCAGAACAATGAAATACATTCACAAAATAATAATAAAAAAATCAACAAATTAGTTTATGTAAAACAAGCTGCAGCTTCATGTGTTTTAGTTTAACCTTCATAAACAAACTAAAAGTTTATGAATATATAATTATGACAGAAAGACACAAACCTGAAGATAAACTTCAGAAATCATTCTCATTCATTCTGATTTTTTTCTCAAGAAATATTATCAATTATTACCTTTTGTAACATTAGAAATATATTGACCATCATTGATCATCATAAATCATATTGTGTATTTGCCCTTTTTATGGCCATGTGTGCAAATCAACTCACATTATATAAGCAAGTTGGCTAATATACAAAGTGATTTTTTAAAAATATGTATGGCTAAAGCAGTGTTGCAAACTATTATAAAATAACATATGTGTATATATACATCAATATATGTACTGTATTTACAACACACATTATTCACAGTAAAATGAAAAATAATACATTTTCATGTTTTCACAATAAAATGACAAAACTTCACATATTGATGGTGTTTGCTATTATTTGTCCGTTTGTTATCCACCCGGTTTACTTTATCCAAACACGGCACAGATGCATCGAGCAGAGCTGATGTGAGTTCCAGCTCAATACCCTGCAGCTTTTCCATTTTTCCGTGAATCAGATACGGCCTCTATGCAGTTGTTTTCCTTTGACACTGCATTTACCACATTATAAAACATCTGTGGGACTCTGACTTTGTGGCCGATCTTGTTTAGTGACTCCAGAACAATCTGAGAAAGAAAGGACATGAAAGTGGTTTAGAAACATCATCAGATTCTTTATAAACAATTTACAACATGGAAACATTTGTATTTACTTACTTTGTCAAACAAGGGCTCAAAGTTAAGTTCATTTCTGGAGTCCACATACACCACGGGGGCGTCGATGGAATCTTTCAGAGTCTTGCCAAACCACAGGAAGTTCATGAGAGTCTAGCCAGAAGGGTTTTGGTTAGAGCTGAATTACTAAATGACAATGCGTTAAATTTGTTGAAGTGCAGTTTAAACTCACAAGCGCCATCCCGGTGGTGATCATACTGCCACCTGAGGCTCCTATGACCACAGTGTGCTTTTGAGATGAGGAATGGAGGATCATTGGAGACATGGAGGAAGGAGGCTGCTCACCTTCACACAGAAACACACAGAACAGATACTTATGCACACCACATATCCACAAAGTGTCAAACTATGCTATCCCTCTATTCTAGTTCTAAGTCAATTCTCTGAATATTTTAGCATGATAATATATATGACAATGTTAATGTCTTTGGTCTTGACGGAATAGATCTGCTATACTGCTGAACTGCTGCTGCTGCAAAACAAGTACAGGAACTTGCTACTGCCAATACATACACAATACATACTGTGAGTATTTAAGACACACTGCTGCTGCACAAATAGCATAAATAATAACCCATAGCAGATCCATACAGGTGGAGCTGGGGAGGTGGAGGGTTTCAGAGTAATTCTGAAAGCTCACTGTGAAATGCTTCAATGAAGTCTAACCAAACATTTAAAAGTAAAGCAGCAAGCTCTTTGGGTGCATATACAACATGAACCAGTCAGGTTGTGCCAAGCAGTTTAATGCAGCGAATATCATCAGTTTGCATTAATGACCCATCAACCTGCACCAACTAGACTTTCATAACATAACTTGGCATTTAAACTCTATCGAGCATTTGTATTTTTATTTAAGAACATACAAAAATTATTTTGTAAAAATTCATTTATTATTTGAACTGTGAAATTTTATAAATAATCACTTTTTATAAATAATCACTTTTGACATGGGGATAATGTTCTACATTGAAAAAGTGGCAATTGTTACCTGAAGGATCTATTTTTCTTTGCTCTCACCCATTAAAAAGACTTGTGTAACCTAATTTGGCAGGTTGATTTAGTCTGAATAAATAACATGATGACATAATGAATAATGAAAATCTTTTTGTCAATATATAACTGTGAAAGTAAGACATTGAACCTGAAGAAACTCACAAAATATTAGCAAATATCTTTTTAGTTACTAGTTACTTCAGTTACTTCAGTTTTAGAAAGAAAAAAAAATGTGACCTACACTACTGGTCAAAAGTTTGGGGTCTGCAGTCTTGTGGCTATATACTTTTTTCAATTATGGATGTATTGATAATAAAATTCTAGCTGATACAGATAAGATTATAATTATGTTAACATTACGTCTGATAAGGAATAATTACCAGAGATTTAAAAAAAATACAATTATTAAAAATAAAACACTAAAGTAAATCATTTAAAGGTCGCAAGTGCATTTATGCATCAACATTTTACACGACTACATTAGCCTTTCTTTCACATTTAACATAATCTGCTTCATTTTTTGTAATCAACTGTAACATTTATTAGCAATTTTTAAATGAAAATAGCTTCAAAGTAAATTCTACACAATTTTTTTCAGCATCTAAGTGTTTCAGGAGAGTGGCACATGTAATCTAAAAGTAAAAATAGGGAAAATGAGCATGTACAATTAAATATCCAATATCGGCATACTGATCAACAAACAAAAAAATATGTAATATTGGCTGGTATTGGTCATGTGAAAAAGTTAGGACACCCTATTGAATTCCATGGTTTTCTGTATCAGGACATAATAAAACAAAAATCTGGTCCTTGGCAGGTCTTAAAGTTTGGAAAATAAAACCTCTGATCAACAACAACACATGACATATTGCACCATGCCATTATGTATTTATCTAAAATAAAGCCAAAATGGAAAAGCCACGTGTGACAAAGTTAGGACACCCTTACTGTTGGAATTCTGAGGGTAAGTAGCAGTCAGGCACTGCTGATCAAACGCCTTTGATTAACTGATCATCAGCAAGAGTGAGCATAAGTTTTGCCAGTTTGCTGGTCTGGAGCATGATCTTAGAGAAGCAAATGTTGCTGCCGTTAATCTGGGAAGAGTAACACAGCATTATTCACAAGTGGAAGACATTCAAGACAGACACCAGTCCTCCCAGAAGAGAACGTCCCTTGAAATTCACCCCAAGATCAGACCATGTAACACTCAGAGACATGGAAGACAACCTAAGAACTTCACTGCAGACTCTACAGGCCTCAGTTAACATGTTCAATGACAAATTTCATAACAGTACAATTAGAAAAATATGGGACAAGTATGGCATGTTTGGAAGGCTGGCCAAAGGAAAACCTCTTCTATCTAAAAAAAAAGCATGGCAGCATGGTTTAAGTTTGCAAAGTTGCATCTAAACAAACCATAAGACTTCTAGGATGTCCTTTAAACAGATGAGACCAGAGTGGAGAAGTTTAGCCATAATGCACAGCGGCACGTTTGGTGAAAACCTAAAGTGCATATTAGCACAAACACCTCATATCAAAAGTCACACATGCTGGTGGAGGGCTGATAATTTTGGGCTTGTTTTGTAGCCACAGGACTGGGGACCTCACAGTCATTGAGTCAACCATGAACTCCTCTATGTATTAATGTAATCTAGAGTCAAATATGAGGCCATCCATCCAACATCTTGGCCAAAATTTGGTGATGCAACAGGGCAGTGATCCCAAGCACACCAGCAAATCTACAACAGAACGGCTGAAAAGAAAAGAATCAAAGTGTTTAAATAGCCCATTCAAAGTCCAGAGCTCATCCTGACTGAAACGCTGTGGTGAGAGCTGTGCGTAAACAAATGCCCACAAATCTCAATAAACTACAGCAAAGTTGTGAATATGAGTGGGCCAAAATTCTTCCAGAACGATGTGAGAGACTGATAAAGTCATACAGGAAACGATTACCTAACTAATTTCTGCCGAAAGTGGATCTACAGGCAATTGAATCATAGGATGTCCTAACTTTGTCACAATGGCTTTTCCATCTTGGCTTTATTTTTGTTAAATAAATGACATGGTGTGATATGCCACGTGATGTTGTTCATCTGAGGATTTATTTTCAAAATTTTAAGACTTGCCAGGGACCAGATCATTTTTTATTATTTCCTAATACAGAAAACCATAGAATTCAATAGGGTGTCCTAACTTTTTCACTGACTGTATATATGGTGCATTCTCTAAAAAAATAGTGTGTATCCACCTGAAAGTGTCCTTTTGCAGCTGCATATGTCGATAGTATGTGTATCAATCCTGAAATATTCCTTTTATTTCAGTAGCTGTATAAATCAAGGATTAATTTGTGAATGTTTACTAACCAGCATGTATCTTGTCTGTTTTTCCACAGAAGTCTACAAGTTCATTGTTGAGGAGGATGCCTGTTTTGGGGGAGAAAATTCTGGATCCAAATCTGAAAACAGAGAAAAAAACAGCCATTTTTGACACTTTCTAAGGTTTTTCGAATTTATTCCTGTATAGCGTTGCATTCTTTAATACATTAATAATATAATAACAATACTATCTCACTGTGTTCAAGAGCTCGTATAAATGGAGTGAGTGCACATACATGTAGTTGATGGTGCTGGTCACAGATACCGCCATGCCATCCTCAGCGAGCACGGACACATGAGTGGTGCCATGAGAGTCCAGGTATGGAGTGACATTGTAGTAGCTGGCATCATAAGTGTGGTCAGGGCTGATTTTTGCTCTCACTTTATCCGCAAAATGCTTCTGAATGATTTCAACTGCCTCCTATTTAAGCCACACAGAACATCGAGGATGATGAACTAATGCATGACTTGTGTGTCCCAACCAGTGGGTTGCCAGCAATAATGGCAGTGTAGCTGTGCTGTACTCTACTGCCTGCAGTAATGATCACCCAGAACACAGCACTTAAGTCATTATAGCAGATTACACCAGTGCCTCCAGAGAGTGTAATGACTGTAATGTTTCTGTTGAGATACTAAAGCACAGCCTGACCAATGGTATCATGCATTACAGAGAAGTTAAAAAATGTAAAACGAACAATTTCCTCCTACAGAGCCTACCGTTTGAGATGCAAAGTTGGGGTCTTTCATGAACTTCTTAAGACCGTTGGCAAATTTACAAGTTTCTATGTAACGCTGAAATGTTAAGACTTTCTCGTCCTCCTCCAGAGATGCAGAATTTAGGTTAAAACCTGAAGAAAATAGAGAAATAAATTAGTGTAACAAAAAAGATTTGACATTTGTGGACTTATTATTAAATATGTACACTACCAGTCAAAAGTTTTTGAACAGTAAGATTTTTAATGTTTTTAAATAAGTCTCTTCTGCTCACCAAGCCTGCATTTATTTGATCCAAAGTACAGCAAAAACAGTACAATTTTTAAATAGTTTTACTATTTAAAATAACTGTTTTCTATCTGAATTTATTTTAAAATGTAATTTGTTCCTGTGATTTCAAAGCTGATTTTTTTTAGCATTATTACTATATTTTTTTGCATGATTCTACAGAAATCATTCTAATATTCTGATCTGCTGCTCAAAAATAATTTATTATGTTGAAAGCAGCTGAGTAGAATTTTTTTCAGGTTTCTTTGATGAATATAAAGTTCAGAAGAACAGCATTTATCTGACATAGAAATCTTTTGTAACATTATAAATGTCTTTATCATCACTTTTGATCAATTTAAAGCATAATGAAAGTATTACAGTTTATAAATGTAGGTTTGATGACAGGAATAAATTACATTTTAAAATATATTCAAATAAAAAGCAGTTATTTTAAATAGTAAACACATTTCACAATATTACTGCTTTTGCTGTATTTTTACCCAAATAAATGCCGCCTTGATGGGCACTAAAAACATTTAAAAAAAAAAAAAAAAAAAGTCCTACCTATCAAATTTCTGAATATAGTTGGATCACTCATGCCCGGAAAGTCTCTGTTTATTTTAATCATTAAACTTGATATATGAACCGGTAAAGCACAGTAACAGTGATACCTGCCTCAGCAAGCGCCACCAATAAAGGACAAATGGGTTAATAAGTTTTCCCACCTAGCATAGTATTGAGAATGAAGCTAAGTGTAGCTCCCCCTGCTGGCGGTGGAGGAAAGTACATGTCATACTCTCCTAGAGCCACTTCCCAGGCACCTAATTCAGATGCTCTGAACGACCTCAAGTCCTCCAGAGAAATCGTTCCACCTGAAATACACAGTGAATAAACTCATGTATATTTATACAAATCACAACGGTGGATAGTGAAGTTCTGAATTACCTGCGCTTTGTATATCACTGACAAGCTCTTTGGCGAGGTCTCCAGTGTATAAAGCATCTGCCCCATGTCGTGCAATGATCTCAAGCGTATCTGCTAGTTTCTCAAATCTTACTATGTCCCCCTCTTTCAATAGCTCACCTTGTTCATTCTGGAATAACTGGCTGTAAAAGAATCACATTTAGATTATTATTTTTTTCACTCTTATTTGAATATGACAGATTTCCAATTAAAAAAAACATTCTGTAAAAGAGAACATTACAAGTCTGAATTCATTCAGAATGTGAGTGCATGTGTTACCGTAATGGAGATTCTGGCTTCTCCTTTAGGAGAAGTGGCAAAAATCGAGAGAGCACATAGGGAAGAGGGATGCCCTCTCTAGCCATTTTGATAGTGGGCTGAAATAAACTGGCCCAAGGCAGACGTCCATACAGTTTGTGCGCTCGCTCATAGCCGCGGATATCACCTGGGACACCGATCCAGTGAGCACCTATAAAGAGAGAAACCACAGCTATCACGTGTTCTTAAAGTGCTCAGTACACAGACAATGTGTAGTTAAGAAAAATAAGAAGGTTACTTCCTTATAATGCACAACAAGGTCTGTATTTAAAGTAATGAATAGTAGATTACATCTTTTGCCATGAGGCATTGCACATATTAATTGTAAATGTAAATAACTGTATTTAAATTAACTGTAACCAAAACATCTACTGTTTATTATCACCTTCCAATGACTGTACTGTTGTTGGACACGTGGCAAGAAGGTCTGTTTTGAAAGATTTTGGGACAGTCTCTCTGGCATTAATTACTCTCACTTTGCCTAGATAACAGAGATGTGAATGAACAATAACAATAATATACATTATAAAATAAAAATAATGATTAATTTAAGGTAATAAAGGTAGGATAATCCTCACCACTTTGTTCTCGTATTGTAAATATAGAGCCTCCACCAATGCCCATACTCTGAGGATTTATGATTGACGTGCACAGTAAAGTAGCAATGGCGCCATCTACCGCTGAGCCACCCAATTGCAGTATATCTCTAGGAAGAAAAAAAAAGACGTGAGCTCTGGCAGGGTTTTTTTTAGTCAATTTGATGTCAAGGGCTTTCAAATATGATAAACACCCTGGAAAGGGCCCCCTTCTTCAAATTTAAACGCCACTTTAGGCATCATGTACATAGAAAATATGTGGTTTCCAAAACGAAACAACTGTACTGGTATTGTAGTAGTTTATTATTATTATTATTATTATTATTATTATTATTATTATTATTTAAATATTATCTGGAAAGTAATCAGTTCTGCTAAGTTTACAGTGTGCCTATTTACCAGCAGATTTAAAATGTATTTGTATAGTGATTCTCACAATTATTATTCCTAATGGTGTGTTCACAGTTAATTCGCTTAATACTTGTCCAAACCAGATTTCTCAACCTCCCACCGCTGGATTCTGGTCACGCTGTATTTTTCGAGTCAGAAACCGCGGTTCTTTCACGTCATCATATTTAAGTGGAAACTGTTTACCTCTGTTGTTATGTAACGACTGCTCAGGTGAAGGCGGCAAAATGACAGCGCTGCTCACCTCAGTTTTGTACTTAAGTTTTAAAACTTTTGGTTTTGCTTCTTAAGCCTCATAACATGTATTGAAAAGGTTCCAAAGAATGCAAGAGTTTATTTTTCATTCATTTTACGTGTACTCTCATTATCTCTTATCAGGACAAGCAGGTGAACACACACACACAAACACACACACACACCGACAGACATTTGACCAAAACATAGGTCACAGCACCAAATGTTCTAGTGTAAAATCATCCTTTCTAGGTACTGTCAAATACCAACGCAGTTAACCGAGTAAAACCTGAACATGGCCTAAACATAGGTTACCTAACACAGGAGGAAGTAAAAAGGAAAATGATCTACAGAAGATTAATAGCCGCAATCGGTCATGCATCAAATGCGCTTTAAGATTCGTCAAGCCTCTGCAGGATGCTGGCATAACCATGTGTTTTTATGATTACAAATGATCTATATTTAATAGTATAATAGCGTACTCTCTGTCCCCCTCCGAGCCCTCATAACATACCCATTTGCATCGTTTACGTCTACAGAAACAAGTGACTTTATTTATAGTAACAAGCTAGCCTAAATATGAAACAGTATGTTGAAAACTTTAGCGATATAAGTCTAAATTATCAGTTGTTGTTAAGGAATGTCTAATGAGAGGACGTTAGAGATTGGTGTCAAGAGGATTACTAGGCTGTTTAGTTACTTCGCCTAATTAACTTCAAACTTGCTGTGTACATTTAACCGGACGTTTCACCTCAGTAGCCACTCGTATCCTCACATTTACCTGACCCAGACGATTACGACAGGTAATCAGAAAAATTCCAGGAAAAGCGATCTTCCACTTGATTATGCATGTTTAAATTAAAGTTGCGTGCTAGATTTTAACATATTTAATGAAATATTTAATCTAATCATCCGTAACAATTTCTAAATTAATAAAACTAAAACTAATACAATTTATAGTGCACTAGTAAGGCACCATCACTCACCGTCCGATCTTTGAGCAGGTTTCCGAATCTGCTGCCACTGCTCCTTTTTTGTAAAGTCCGTCACACTCTATGTTAAAGTGAGTAACGCAAATAATAATAATTATAATAATACATATAATCGGAATACTTATACACAAACAAACTTTTTCTTTTCGTCTGGCCATTGTATCTCGACCCGTTCCGGCTGTGCTTTCTGGTTGAACTTCTAGAGCGCAGCAGAAGTGCGCTATTAGCCCTCCCCTTTCACAGTGTCAACGCCTAATTAAGCGCATTGTCAAGGTGTAAAGGTCGAGTCTAAATTGGATTTTGTGAAGTGTTTTTGTAAGAGGTCTTTTCGCACCCTCCAGTGATACTAGGCAGACTTCACTTCTACAGTTAGAGACATTCCCCAGCATGCAACCGAGGGGTGGACTGCTGGACCACCCGGGCTTTGAATTTCTTTGCGACCATATGTTGTGTTTCAGAGGGATGGTATCATATTACTGATACACTAAAAGTGAATTGCTTCAGCTATTTCTACCTAACATGACTCTTAAAAGAGTTTTGCTGGTGTAGTTGGGTTACTTGAGTCATTTTTAAATTTAATAATATTTTGAAATACTTTTGTAAATTATCTGACAGAACATTTTCTTCAGTGTACAATGCAAAGGTCATATCCCCCTGTCAAACTGTATGTCAACAAGCTAACTGATCAAAAGTCGTTCATATTTTGAAATGTCTCTCTTAAGTCTGATTCACATTGCACCAACATGTTCGTCAGGTTCCGTGGAATCATGTTACCCCTGTCAACGTCTGTTAGTGTTGGCTGGTGGTTGCTTAAAACATACATTTGTCGGGTGTGGAATGTCTGGGAAGTGATGTACTCTGGTAAATTTCGGCGTCTGTCAGTGCAGTATGAAGAGCCTTTAAATAAAACGATAAGAAGAGGCTGTGCTATAATGTCAATATAGTCAGAGCTTAAGAACATTTTGGAGAAGTGGTTTAGAGGGAAAAAAATCGCGTGTGTAATTTGAACATACTACGACTCCTCTCCAGTGTCCTCATAGGGCAGAAAAGCCCAAATTAAGCTTAATTTTACACATATGCTAGTATGTGCACAGCATAAGTGACGTAAATATTACCACCAGCATAGTAGGTTTGGCGGAAAAAATGGATCATGGATATAGTAGTCCAAACATAGCCTACTATTTTTCCATGATGTCATGTGATGTGTACTACGATGTCAGTCAGTGTTCCCTAGGGCTGTCAAACGGTTAATCGAATACAAAATAAAAGTTTGTGTATATATGTGTATGTACTGTGTATATTTATGTGTATATAAACACACACACACACACATACACATGTATATATTTCAGAAAAATGTTATATTTATATATTTGTAAATATTATATATATACATATATATATATAATATTTATAATCGTGATTACTTGACAGTTCTAGTTCCCTGCCATCTCCAAATATGACAACCATGTCCATGAGACAGTATACTTCACAAAGTATGCTTTGTTACATGTATGCTGACGTGTGCATACAGTGCGTGTGAGGTAAATATTGTCATCAGTATAGTACACATGTACTATACACATGTAGCCCTGATTTTTCTAAAGTTAAAAATGTACTTCAGTTTTTGTGTAGGGTAAAGAAAAATATTTTGACTGTTAAAAAGTATGCATGTGTGCTGAACTGGTTTGGGGGGGAAACGCATATGTAGTAGAATCCGAACATACAACATTCACCATGCTTGCAATGCCATGTTTCCCGCCATATGACAACTTCTCTTCCGTGGCCTCAGGGGACAGGAAAGCCCAAACACAGTTTTTAAACATATGCTAATATACATTACCAGTCAAAAGTTTTTGAACAGTAAGATTTATTTATTTATTTTTTTTAAGAAGTCACTTCTGCTTACCAGGGTTGCCAGGTTTTCACAACAAAACCCACCCAATTGCTACTCAAAAATAGCCCTAAACTAGCCCAATCGCATTCCGGGAGATAAAATACACATTTTCTTCAGGGGCTATGATGTTACTTGGGGTCGCTTCAACCCGCGGAAATCAAGAAAAACCAGAGAAAACTGTGTTAAAGTAGCCCAATTCCACAGGAAAACCGCAGACTTGGCAACACTGCTGCTCAACAAGTCCGCATTTATTTGATACAAAGTACAATAAAAACAGTAAAATTTTTAAATATTTTTACTATTTAAAACAACTGTTTTCTATTTGAATATATTTTAAAATGTAATTTATTCCTGTGATTTCAAAGTTGACTTTTTAGCATCATTACTCCAGTCACATGATCTTTCAGAAATCATTCTAATATTCTGATTTGCTCCTCAAAAAACATGTATTGGCATACTATATACAGAATTTTAGGCGTAGGCTACTCAGATATGAGGACAGTCCCTGATTTTACAACGCTGCTATGATACAACATACTGAACAGGGCTGAACAGTGACTTGATGAACAGGTATTTCATGACATAGCTGTTATTATGATGTTTTATAGCAGGACTGCAACATTCAGTTATCCATTTCATGATGTTCCAAAGTGAAATCTGTACTAGGCTACTGTGAAACCTGGGGATGACTGAGAATTGCATAGAATCATTGTCATAATATTAGAATGTGTATGGATTCATTACATATTAATAGTTGTATTTATGTGCACAGGAAAGCATATTGTCACTTTCATATACTATTACATAAAAAAAATCTAAAAATAAAGATAAAATGTGTACAAAAGTTCCATATTTCAGTTCAGCTCTCAGAATGGTCGGTTTTCTGTCAAGAGGCTAAATTATATATATATATATATATATATATATATATATATAATTATATTCCTTATAACCTCTACGCTGTTAGAGAGGGAAACTGTATTTCTATATAAATGTAACCTTCAAATGCTAATTTCTTAGTAAACACCCGCTTTTCAAGTTCGCTTTGTTGATAAGCTTCTCATATAAATGACTGGGAAAAAAGGGAGGTCCTTCATATTATCTGTTAAGATTCGCCAACGAACACAAACCCCACAGCACAACAGGAAGCATATTCATCTCGCGCGTCACTTGAAGGCAAGTAGCAAATTTATAACTGTCAATCATTTGTATTGTGCACCGTCACTGTGGTAATTAGGAAGAGTGAGAGATTTTAATTAATACGCCTGCATATGTGCATTTTGAACAGGCTGGTTTCCTAGCTTACCGGCTCAAACAACGTCAAGCACATGTCCGCATACCTGTAGTGTACTGAGTTGAATTTCATACAAATACAAGCAAAAACTAATCGACGAAGACATTTGTAAATCTAACGATGGTATTAACGCAAAGTCGCAACTAAATGTTCAACAAAACAAAGCGTTACATTGTTGCGATTCCTTTTGTGGTGATTCTAGCTGAGCTGTCATGAGCGTGACGTCAGAGGAAGTTGTCTACTTGGTGTACAATGCACCATGGGAATTGTAGGCCGCTGGGGGCGTCACTTGTAAACAACCACTAAATCTTTTATAAAGTAACATGCAGACTTGAGCAAAGCTGTCACATATCTTAAACACGTGGCAGAATTGGGATTTACTTTGTTCTGTTCTTTGTCATATTTCTCCGTGATTAGGTCTTGTTGCACTTATGATTTTACTTTTTATATTAGCTGACTGAGAATGGCTACGTGTGCAGCTGAGTGAGTGCAGATATGGTTGATTGTTCTTGAACGATGAGTTGTTTTGAAAGAATCTTCTAAATGAACAAATCGTTGAAATCTAAGCACTTTTCAGCTTTCATCGACCATTTGAAGCACACGACTGCTTTCCTGCCTTTAGGTAGGAGAGATTTGAAGACTGAATCTTTTGCTAATTTTATTTGATCAGTGTTTTAAGTATGAGACCAAACCTGAATTCCCAATAAGAATAGAGAGAGAAAGAAATCTGTACATGTGAAAATGACTGATTACATTTTTAATTCATAATTGATTTAGTTTTTTGTTATCTTCAATAAGGTTAAAATGAATGAAAAGTCAGTAATTGCTTTTCTCCTTTTTGGGGAAACCGTTTAGAATGCTTAAGCACTTTCTTAGATTTGTAGATACTCAAATTATGATAAAAGAAGGTTTTTTTTGGTCATGAACGACTCAATGGTTAAGGAATTGTTTGCGTGTAAGATTCAGTGACTTGCTCATAGCACAAAACTTGTTGCCAGCTGGTTAACGATAATAAAGATTAACAGATTACATTACAGAAATTGTAGCAATGTAATCCATTTTAGGTAGGCCTAAAATAATCAGACTACCTTTAGATGACTTTTAACCTATCTCATTTTTCACATTGATTTAATAGGATAATCTTGTACCATATTGATATAAAATACTGAGAGTAAAAAAATATATTCCATTTGTTGTTACCAACAACATAAAGTGCATTAAACATTACGTCAAGGTTTCCCAGACTGGGTTTGTGAAGAAACTGCAGGGGGTTTATGAGTTTAATGAAAACCTTATAATGAATTAAATCATAACAATGTTAAATTAAATCAAATAATGTAAAAATGAATCAAAATAAAACACTGAAAAATTGTAATATTTTATTTGTTTACCTGCATGTCGTGTGACCATAAAAGAACCATAAACATGCAAATGTGATGCTTGATTATCAAAATATTTATCTCAAAATCCAAAAAGTTGGTGAATTTGTGCTTTTTGATATGTTTAAAACACAAACGCCTTTCAAAGTAATACTTGGTAAAATAACTGAGTGATAATTCAAATAAAAATTAATGCAGTGTAAAAACATGTATTAAATCTGAAATCATTTTTGTATATCAGTGGTCAAATGCTGCGTAGCCACCTGACATGACTGATGTGTGAATGTGAGAATCAGTAAATTATGAATAAATTATTGCTATTGTGTAAATAATATGTAATCATGTAATCCATGTAATTTTTGTATAACATGCAGAAAGGCTCACTGAATTTGTTATTAAGTGAATCTTTTTGGTGAACGGATAAAGATTCGATTCACTGGGATGATTCGAACCCCCCACCCCCAACTACTGTCCGTGACACCCTCCTTATGCGGTTTACAACCTGCACGCATCAGTGGGCTGTATGAGAAGGCTCTATTTTAATAGCTAATATACAATTATTATTACAATAATAATACTTATTATTGTTATTATTATTATTATTCGTGTTCATGTAGTTACTAGAAGCAGTATCGATATTAATATTATAATGAAGCATTTGTTATGGTTTCAGTAGCCAGTCAGTCAGTCAGTTATGCGTCTTCGTTATATAAACGCCCAGATTTCAGTGATGAGACGTCGGACGCCTGTCATATTGTTTTCTGCCCAGTTGTCTTCGGCATTATGGACGTCGCCTGACAGCGCTTTACGGACATACGGGCAGGACTAGAAACTGCAATGAAACACAGCGACAGGGAGGTGTCTGAGAGGGAAGTGTAGAGGCAGGGTAACTGGCAGCGCCGGGCGGAACAACAGTCGCTGCAAATCTGACAGACAAGAAGTGCCGCGAAGCTCTCGGTAAATATGCAACTGAATGGGCGTCATTTGCGCGTTGAGTAGTGACAGTCTTTGCATGCTTAATCTTAATTTAAATGTTGGATTAGGTGGCTGGGGTTTGTTTTTCTTTGTGTTGTATTATTGTACGCATTCCCCTGCTGTTACTCTCTCTCTCTTTCAATCTGTGATGACAGCCGCCGTGAGATTGAACCTTAGATTTGTTTTTGTCTTTTATCTCTACTAGCCTGTCAGGTTGCATACCATCTGAAGGATCCTAATGCAACAGTAATGCAACAATTCCCTGTTGTCTTTACGTCAGGCAATTAGGTGATAAGGTAAAATTTGTCCCTGCTGCAGGTTTGTGTTGACTGTCTGCATGCTTTTATTGCAGTATGGCTTGGAATTCTCTCATGACTCATGATTTTAAAAAGTGCAATGCGGAGGTGTTGCAAAGATTGAATTTCAAAT
This sequence comes from Labeo calbasu, assembly GCA_019740295.1. Taxonomy (NCBI): domain Eukaryota; kingdom Metazoa; phylum Chordata; class Actinopteri; order Cypriniformes; family Cyprinidae; genus Labeo; species Labeo calbasu. Next base: position 19,788 of record JAHKKF010535107.1, on the reverse strand, counting down.
GCCATACCCGTGTGTGCTGCGGTCTCTATCAAGCTGCTCGTCGGTCTGTGCGTGAGTGTGGGGAGGGGTAGAAGAAGCCAAATGTGTGTGGGTGGTATATAGAAATGATCATGTGGTCAAGCTGGGCCATCAAGGCAGGTGTGATGCAGTTTGCCTCGATGGCAATGTCGGCATAGTGATATTCCGCTGCGCTTTATCACGAAATTTCTTTATATCTGCTTTTTTTTTTCTCTCTCCCAGGTGCCCTCGGGTGCACTGTGTCCCTGTTGGTCTGGATCAGGAGGCGAGGAGCAGCTGAATTATCTCACAGCGGCAAACTGTCAACATTTCCAAATGCATTGAAACGGAAGAAAAAAGCTTGCTTGCATTAACCGAAGCAGCTGGCACGTGATCGAAAAAAATCCTTGATGACGGGCAAAGGCTGTGTCACTTCAAGCGTTCCGATGCACAAGCCAACAAATAAGAATATCTAAATCATATCTACACATGCACGTCTGAGCGTGTGCGTTTGAAATAGAGTGTGTATGTATGTTCGTATGCAGGGATGGAGTGGTCTTTAGAGCGGATGAGGGAATGGGTGGCAGGTGGCATGCAGTCGGTGCGAGAGTGTGAGTCCAGTGCTCTAGGCACTGCTCTTTGTCTTGCCCTTCTGTTTATTTGGTACTGCTATCGTGTTGGATGCGAACACACCGCACCTTCGCTCCGTGGCGGTTTCAGCCCCGAGCCGCGTGGCGGAGCCGTTCCTGGTGGAGTTCTCGCCTCGGAACTCTCGGCCCGCGGAGGCTTGTCGAAACTCCGTCAAGTCGGCGGGGTAGGAGGAAGTGGAGTCGGCGAGGAAGAACTCAACGGCTTCGCCTACTGCCAGTCGCCTGAGTGCTTCCGTTGCGCCAAACCTGGCGAAGGCCTGAACCAGCGGCTCTACCATAGCCTGCAGGAGTACGCCAAGCGCTACACCTGGGCTGGCATGGGCCGTGTGCACAAAGGCGTACGTGAGCAAGGCCGATATCTCCTCTGCAACCGCCCGTCCATCCAAAAACCTGAGGTCTTCTTCTTGCCGGACCTTCCCTCTGCTCCTTTCTTCTCACGCGAGGCACAGAAGCATGATGTGGAGCTCCTAGAGAGAAGTTTCCCAGCACTTCTAGCAGAATTTGAGAGCGTTTATCGGCTGCCAACCAGTCGGACCGGGTCTTCGCTTCCACTGGGCTGGAAGGCCAACAGCACACCTCGTGGCCAGTGGTGGACCTTCTATCTGGTGAACCAGGGTACCCCAATGGTGCTGAACGCCAGGCGATGTCCACGTGCGTGGAGAGTGCTCGGACAGCTCCGTACCTTTATTGCGAATAATGTGTTTGGAAACGCCTGCTTCTCGGTCCTCAGTCCCGGAGCCACCATCACTGAGCACTACGGGCCAACCAATGTACGCCTGCGTTGCCACCTTGGTAAGAAGTCAAAAGATGAAATATGTGTCCTCTAGGGTTATCAAACAGTTAATCATGATTAATTGCATACGAAATAAAAGTTTGAGTTTGCATTCATGTATATATTTAAGAAATATTTACAAGTATATGTATTTATTATAATTTTTTGATAATTTATATTATATATAAATACAAATATTTTGTACATAACATTCTTCTTAAATATATACTTTAATTTGTGTGTATTTATATATGCATAATAATTACACACACTACATACACATTCATTAAGCAAACTCAAACTTTTATTTTGTATGCGATTCATCGATTAATCATTTGACAGCCCTAGTGTACTCTATCAGTCGAATTGTGAGCGTAAGATATTTACCATTTAAAAAAAACTTTCCAAACCCAAACTTTGAACAGTAATGTATTTAAAACCAGTCATTATATGTTTGAGCTTGTTCAAATTTGCAACCCACTCAAGCCACTTTATGAGGTGCATCCTGGGATGTGTTGTAAACAGTTTTGAAGAAGTCCAAATGCAGTCCAAATGTCTGACTGGTAATGTAAGCGTTAAATGAGTGCAGCAGTATAAATGTGGATGTCTGTGTGGATGTTAAGGTGTGTAAGCCATTTTCTGTGCTTGTGTGCAGGATTGAAGGTGCCCTCTGGTTGTGAGTTGGTAGTTGGTGGAGAGCCGCAGTGCTGGTCTGAGGGAAGCTGCCTGCTGTTCGATGACTCTTTTCTTCACACTGCTTTCCATGATGGTGAGAAACAGAAATAATGTGTATAATAAGTATAATAAAAAGTAGCGCATAAGGCTTCTATTCAGGATTAAGAAAAAAACGAAATGTGCAGTAGTTATCGATAGATTTTTTTTAAGGAAAAAAAATATTTTTTTCAATGTGTATAAAGCCAGTATATATGACATCTCACTATTTAATTTAAAGATATTAATATTTCAATATTTGCAGTATTTGTTTTAAATAATATTTACTAAAAATAATTAGAAATAAATAAATTGAAAATGAATTAATTATACTTGAATAAAAATAAAATTAACAGATTTATACTTTAGATAGAAACTTCATGATTACTCAGTAATCTGGTAAATTTGTGCACAGTGGGAATCATAGTTTCTCAAATGTTAGAGCTAATTTTACATATAGTACACAGTGAATATTTCATGATATGACATAGCAAACTAGATATAGCACAGCATAGTTTGAAATTAAAGATTTATAGTTGCTTGTTCATGAGTACCCAGTGACAGCAGAATGCAATGTGTATTTGACAGTATTTAAAAAAAGTATTACAGCATTAGCCTTTGAATTATTACAGAGAACTGTTAAACAGAAAGAGTAAACTAATGACACTGGAGAATAGCAGCTCCACCAAGTCTACAATTAATCAGTTGTAAGGAGGCCCTGAGTAATTAAGAGGTGATTACATGAGATGCATTTTTGCATTCATAAACAGCTACATTAGTCAGCCCAAAACACTATAAACCCCACTATAAACCAGTTTGAACAGCAGCCATATAGCAACACCTTGGCAACCACATGTCAAAATGTTTTTCAGAGGAAAGAAAATGGGTCTCATTCACTGATAATTGCATGGATCATTTTGTAATTTCCACAAAAATTTCCACCTAATTCACAACACATTCTTTTGCACATGAATTTGAATATGAACATGAATATGTTTTTTGAACGTTTTTTCAGTTTAGAGAATTCTAAATGAAAACTTTGCATAAACACATCCAAATATTTACATGTAAGAGTTTTCCACACAACCTTTCCTTTACAGTCTTTTGTGACTCCCAGCAAACATGTGTGACCCTGGACCACAAAACCAGTTATAGGTAGCACTAGCAATAGCCAACAATACATTGTATGGGTCAAAGTTATTGATTTTTCTTTTATGTCAAAAATTATTAGTATATTAAGTAATTTATTATTATTATTTATTATTTAGTAAATTTCCTACTGTAAATATAGCAAAACTTTTTGAATATTACAAATTTTTAATTTGTAATATTCATTGCTAAGAACTTCATTTGGACCAATTTAAAGGTCATATTCTCAATATTTAGATTTTATTTGCACCCTCAGACTCCAGATTTTCAAATAGTTGTATCTCAGCCAAATATTGTCCTATCCTAACAAACCATGTATTAATTGAAAGCTTATGTATGCAGATGATGTATAAATCTCAATTTTAAGCAATTGACCCTTATGACTGGTTTTGTGGTCCTGGGTCACAATGATGCTCTCACAAAAATATGCTCTCACCTGAGAGGCAAGATTCTCAAGCAAAGACTCATGTGCTATCCTCAAAAACCAGTTCAAATACAACAAACACTTTCCATAAAGACCTCTAACTAGCTAGCTGTAACAAATATATCTGTGCTGTTATACAATTAAACCTGTTTGAGCTATAACAGTATTTTTATCATGACAACTCTCTGAACATTTTAGCATGGTAATGGATATGACATTGTCTTTGTATTTGGTCTTGGCAGAATAGATCTTCTACGCTGCAGAATTGCTGCTGCTATTGGTTATTGGTTATTGTAGATTATTGCAGCTGCAAAGCAAGTACAGCAACTTGCTACTGCCAGTACATACCCAGATATGGTGCTGTAAGAATTTAAGACATACTGCTGCTGCACATGTAGTCTGTATAATAACCCATAGCAATCTATATAGGTGGAGCTTGGGAGGTGGAGGGTTTCAGAAGAACTCTGAAGGCATGCAGCGAAATGCTCTAGTGGATGCTAACCAACTATTTAAATGTAAAGCAGAAAGCTCATTGGCTGCATATGCAACATAAACCAATCAGCTTGTGCCAAGTAGTTTAACACTGTGAATATCATCAATTTGCATTAACGGCCATCAGTCATGACAGAACTTAGCATATAGTGAAATAAACATATAATCAATTATATCTTAATATTAACATAAAACCATGCAGAGAATATGATTTTGTGTATGTGTGGTTTCAACTGTAATTTCTGTAAACTCAGAATACATTTTAGTATGGAAATTATAAGTGATTCATGGTTTGTGTACATGTTCACATACAGATTTTACATACAAATTTGTGCATATGCACACTGAATCCAGTGTTAATATTTACCACTTCCTTCATGAATTCCGTATATGTGTGCTCAGGTTCTCCAGAAGATGGCCCGAGAGTGGTATTCATGGTGGACCTGTGGCATCCAAATGTGGCCGCTGCCGAGAGACAAGCTCTGGACTACATCTTCACCCCTGGGCGCTGAAAAGAGAGCCGCAGAGAAAAAATGGTCAACGATTTCCATTATATTAACAGTATGAGATGAGTGCAAAGGGAAAGATAGAGTGTGGAGAACATAAGTCTCTTCCTCTAGTGTACGTACCTTTACTCTCACTTTTCCCTATTGGCACTGCTTCAGTAGAGACTTCAATGTACCGTCACTATTGTACATTATCAGTGTTTACAGAACTCTTCGAATCTAACCATAGCAAAAACCTGCTGGTGAACTGTGCTTGAGACGAAGCCCTTGCGTTCATGTTGTTCCTACAGTTTAGCTGCAGGGTCACATTTACACCCAGTGAGTGTCATAGTATCATTTCACCTAAAGCATAGCCAGTCAACCGCACATGGAAATGCACTTTTTTGCCAAGCCTGGCGCTATTACAGCCAGGTAGGACTGTATAGGAAGCACAGTACATTGTTTGGTCTGTACATTTTTACTGAGGTTAGGCTTACAGAAGCTAAGCTAAACAGTCGTAAAACGACATATGCTGCAATGACAGGGGATTTGAAGGAAGTGTGGATATATGACAGAGATGTTATGCGAAGTGAACTGAAGCACTACCAGCTATTGTGTAAAATGACCTCCATTAAACGCACTAGTGGCAAGTTGTTTTGCCGCCACACCTGAGTCAGGGTTGGATCGCTCCGATGGGGGAAGAATATGAGCACATCAAGTCAGCCTGCTTTCCACTTTAACTCTTTCCTACCCTGAATTTTCAAATCAAATCGAAATGCGTTATCAATCGCTTTGTATCTCTGTGAAACTTAAAGAGGGACATGGCGCTTATTGTTTTTGGAAAACACAATGTTCTGGCTGTTAATATGTGCTAGGTTCTACCTTATTGTGCTTTGTCGTACTGCTTGTAAGCAGAGCTTTCGTGGTTGTTGCATCAATATTGGTACATTCCTTTTGTAAGACGACAGACAGTTTTGAGACCGTTTCGTGAGAAGTGACATTTTATATCATTGTGAGACTTTTGGAGTTGCGGATCAATTTTATGACAACGTTCCTACTTCCATGTTTCGAAATTGTGTGCCATGGACTCACTTTGCAATGGATGAGTAATTCTGTAGATTTAATAAAGAATTAATTTAACTCTTGTGCCATGCTGAAAGTCCTTTATCTTATTTGGTGTTCCCAGTTAGATATGGCTTGCCTTTTAAAATTTGCTTTTACACATATAGCCTTTACTAGTAAATTAGCGTTAAGAGATTATGTGAACAGGACCTTTTCAAAAATACCAGTAAATTCTTTTCTGGTATGAGAAGTTGTAACATTAACAGTAAATTACCAGTAATGTGCTTTGTGTGAACGCAGAACAAGATTACTGCTATGAGCAAGCACGAGTTAAAAATGCACTGACGTAAGACGTCTACTCTGGGCCAATCATTACATTTTGACGCAAATGACGCATTTACTTAGCGCTGTTTGTGGAAGTCAAAGAAATGTCTACAGTTGTCTGATGTGATGTCTCTGGGCCAAAAGCAGATGCATAAATGTAAATGTTTACAAAAATGAAAACATCAACAAAAACACTGCCCCCTAATACTCAACTAACCATTAGTCAAGAAGAAGAGGCTTGGTCAACCAAAATTTTATTAGTCACTTAGTTGCAGAGAAAAAAAATCCACAGGAAGTGGCAAAGTCACGCAGTCTGTGATGGACAGATAAACGGCTGGTCTATGTGGTAATATAGTATCAGGTAGGACATCCAAACGCTCACATATCATTCATCGACCTCAAATATGGCTTTTAATCTGAAAGATGTATGTAGTAGCAATTTAACATAGCATTCAAACTAATGTTAACCTAGAAAAATGTGTGCTATTCAAGTGCGGAGTGTGGAAGATTAATAGTAGCGCGCTTATTGCATGACAGATGGAGGCTTGCTCTTAAAATACTGTCATTTTTGTCATACAGATAATAGGGGAAATCGTAAAAAGTACAAAAAATATCTAAATTTGGGGGAATGTTGTTATACTATGTCTCAGCAAAGTCAGAAAGAAAAACAGAAAGTGACAAACAAACAGAATCCTCTCTGGGTCAAAATGATTTGAATACAACATTATCAGAATTAATATCTGGATATGTGTCATTTGTGGGAATGCTTGTATTTTAAATATGTTAAAAAAAATAGCATAACACACCATGGTCTTTGTATCCATGCAAATTATCCGTGGGTGTTTATGAAAGAGAGATCTGGCAACAACAAAATTTGTTTCTTCTCAATAGCATACCTGCTTTTTTGACAAGGATTAACACAACATGCTGGATGTTTGGAGGATTTTGTATATGGGGGTGGCAGATAGATGGGTAGTGCTGCAATCGGCAGCCATTATCAGACTGCAGCTCTGGAGATTTACATAACTAACCTCTTTTGCTAACACAGAGGGGAGAGAGATAAATAGTAGATGAATGAAACGTCAGATGAAAGGCAGATGTAATCCACCTACGGTCCATATCTGTTCTCTGGATGGCATTTTGCAGAGGTTGCAGATCTAATAATATTCAGTTAGTGTCATAAGTCTTTAATAATGCAGAAAATAATTAGAATAGCATTGCAAGCAACACTATCTGCATAAAGGCTCACATGATAGTTTTCTTAATATTAACAGACTTTGGACATACATGTAAAGTATGTTGAATCCACTTCCCTGCTGAAACTCCATCACAGAAATTCTAATGGTTTTCACTACAAATGCCATTACAAACATTACAAACCATCAACTTTTAACCATTAAAACCATTATAAAAAAAGACTTTTGGGACATATTCCATTAGGATTTAGCTAGTAGTAGCCACCAATAAAAGGCGACCAATTAACAGTATAAACCTACAGGTTCCATTACAGTTTTCATTAAAAACAAGTCCTATTATAACCAGTAAAACCAATCTGATGCTGTCTGTTGTATTTTTTCAGCAGGGTACCACATCTTCCTAATGAATGGATCTTTCAAAAAACTAAAAATATGTTTTCCCAACCAGAAGGTTTTGTAATAATTTGGCTCCGGGCAATATACATTTTTAGCAAAGTGCACTATCCATTCAAATGTATGTAAAAGAAAACTTTACATACCGCACCGCATCACGCTGCGCTGCTATTCCAGTATTGTGTATGTAAACGCACGCTACGTTAGTTTGACCGTTGCGCTGGCGTCTCACGTGACACGGCGTTCTAAAAACGCGCCATTTATGTTAAAATAATTTAACTTTTTAAAAACTCCTGTGTGTACCAGCACAGAAACATTCGCCTATCTACTGCAATATAGCAACATTGACGCAAGGGGGAGCTAGACAGCCATTTCTCGGTGGAAGTGACAGGGCGACTGTACAGCAGCTAATAACGAGTCTGGATGAATGTTTCCACTCATCTTTTCAAGGTGAAGGTTAAGATTTTTAATTGGATGAGCAAGGCCTACATCAGTACAAAAGGGCACCTTTTACCAATAGCAGTGTCTGAAAGAGAAAACAGTGACGGATGTTGGAGGTTGGCAACATAGTGAAGCGACATTCTGAAGCAGACAGGGACACTGCAGGGCACATTCCCTGAGCACTACAGCAGACAAGCTCTCAGTCTGTGCCTCAAAACACACACACATACACTACAACCATTTTTTCTAACAAACCGGCATTGCTGAATGCAATAGCTGTGAGAAAGGCAGGAGAAAAATATGCTGAATAATATCAAATTAATTTTTTGCATTACAATACACCTATTTTAACAACATTCATTCATCATTCATGAATATTTAGAACAAATTAACAATCTGTTTAGATATCCGCAAATTCAAAAGGCAGATATTACCACATCATAGGCCTGTAATTTGCATCTGTTTCCCCCTGTTATCAAAGGCCTACCTAACCCCAAAAAAGGCCTATAAAGGCCCTTTGCTGAAAAAATAAATAATATATATCTAAACGATCAGATGCATGTTTAAACAAAAGAAAACTGAAGTCTGAGAAATAGGTTTATTTTAATCTGAATTATTATCAGAATCTACAATTGTATGCTATTGTCTAAAAAAAAAAAATGTTAATTACTCTCTTTACATGTATGATTTACTGCACAATTTTAGAAGACAACAATAAAATCTCAGTAATATCACTACGGAACTATATATGGAACTATAGCATTGTCTTTTTGATTAATGTTGTGTTTGCATACATCTTTTGAAGATGACTTTTAAAAATAAGACTTGGAATGAGTAAGGCAGAGGTGGAATTTTGGTCTAAATGTCATGTTTTATGCACGATATCTCAGTTCTGGTTCATAAGGAATAAATGGACCATGGAGTGGCCTGAGGCTGGGATGTCCTGCACACGCAGCGCAAGGGGATGCTGTGTTTAATCAAGTGAAAATCTGTGGGCGAGAGAAGAGAACTCCTCAACATGATGTGTTCTGAAAACTTTATCACCCCGGGGACACAGAACACATTCAAGATGGTTAAAAACCCAGGGTGGATGGGAAGGTTTTATTGGAGTTAATGAAAGTATGTTCCTTAATTTAAGGCAATGGCGTAACCAAACACTTAAGAAGAACTGAACTAAACAGCAAAAATGTAAGCAATGAAAAAACTATTAATCAACTGATTTTCTGAATATCTCAATGTTTATTGTGGTTACAATACTTTACGGATCATACATTATGGATCTGATTACTGCAAGCAAATTATACATATTGCATTAACTTTAAATGTTGCTGTTTGTTTTATTTTAGATTTATTTAACAAAAATACATGTTGGCATGTAGTCAGAACAACTCAGAAAATATTGATTGGTGATTAGCGAAAGACTTTGGGGGTTAGAAATAAAATCAGAACATTTAGGATATCAGAATGAAGCTGACAGATGATCAGTATTTTTATGATCTCATTTTTACATTTGTCATTATAGAAGTTTACTCCTTATGAATAGATTTTTAATAGGCCTATAACAGTTTTAAATAAAAGCATGATTATCAGTATTACTCATAATTAAATATTAAATACAATATTTTGTATGAATTAATGAATTAAACAACTTAAATACATGCCTTTCATTAAACATGCATTGTAAACTATTATTTTATGTGTATTTCATCTGATAATCCTGTTAGCTCAGAATTTTACATAGGGCGTAATTAAATATTAAAGTTTTCATTAAACATGCATTGTAATTTTTTAATATATTTCATCTGATAAACCTGTTAGCTCATTGTATATACAGGACATAACTGAATATTAAGTGCAGTTTTTTTTATAATGCATTATATGCTATTTTATGTATATTTTTTTCTGATAAACCTGCCACCTCTGAAGTTTACGTAGAACATGATTAAATATTAAATACGTGTTTTACATGCAACTATTTTAATTATATTTTATCTGATAAACATGTTAGCTCAGAAAAATGAATAAATGTGCTTTACTTGCTTTCATGTCACAGAATAATATTTAACTGGCTTAATATTTAAACGTCCAGGAAAGTCTTTAATTATGTCCATACTGGTCAACATAAATTAGGCTATACTTTTGTTTGTCAGGTTCCTCACAGCATCCAATTCTCTTTTGCATACTGAAGTATCCTTTACTTATAAACAAATTACAAACGAAGCTTAACGAAAGAGATCCTTGTTTCGGTCCATACATTACATGTTGTGTTGTGTCACCCACAGGCATCTGATGATGCACACCATACGTTCCGCGTGTCCTCTCTCTCTCTCTCTCTCTCTCTCTCTCTGAATCTTTTTTGGTTTATTTCCTAGCCCATCTCCCCTTACCTACGCGTCCTACCAGAATAGCGCTTATACCGCCTTACGGAGCAATCAGGTGGCACCAACTCTAAGAGGAGAAGATCTCGACAGCATCATTTCAAGCCCAACATGCCATCGAGGAGGTGCCGATGTACTCTCAGCACTCTACACCGGGCTATTATATTCAAACGATAATAATGTGACACCCCAGAGGTCAGCCTTTACCTTCAAGGGCATTTTACTAGGCTGAGGATGAGTTTCACGCTCCCCAAAAGCGAATCGACGACCTCCTTACTGAGATCCTCCGCACCGGCCAGGAACGCGGCTCAGCCGCCCGATCATCCCGGAGCCCGGCGGATACACCATCAGCGTTCCGCCGCGACGGCATCTGGAGCGGAGACGGCGGATTGCGATGCGAGCTCGCGGAGACCCCTTTGTCACCCCTCACTGGTCGGTACCCGGAATAGCGCAGAGAAGAGCCACCCACAACACTCCCACTCCCATGGACACGCTCTTTCCACGGCTCACAGTCAGGAGGACCTGTCGGAGCTTCCAGATGGAAGAGAGCGCAAGACAGCCAGACGACACCACCACCATCATCACCATCATCATCACCACAACCGTCATCATCACCATCACCGCCACCGGGCTACCCGGGACGACCTGCCTCAGGAGCCCCGACCCAAGCACTCTCACGCCGCTCGCATGCCCACCAGAACTCAGTCTTTCTCAGAGTCCAGGGACGAAACGACTCTCTTTTTTGAGTCACCTCAACTGGCTCGACCGGGGTCTACATCGAGCAGAGAGGCGTGTCCAGCCTCCACCGCCTCATCCTCGCCGGTGCCCGCATCCTCCAGCCGCTCCTCCAGACGATCGGGGAGGTCCAGCGCAGCATCTTCTGAAGCGGACTTCAACCTGCGGCCGTTCCTCAGCTCAGTGTTTGGACAGGTAAGGCCTGAACACGATGAGAATACGAGTTTTATAATAACTCTTGTTTAAATAACTGTAAGCTGCTTTTATGGGGCCAAACACGTCATTTACATAAACTTTACACTACGAGTGTCAGTAGCCAGTCATGATTTTAGTTGAGAAAGGCTTAAACGTCAGAGACATTATCACAGTTTATTCGCTATAGTTTACAAAATGATATAAAATATGACAAGAACCCAGAGTCAACTGTGTCGGAACAAATTCATCTTGATAATGTCAGATAACTTTGTTAGAAAGGTATGTAATGGATTACAATCAGCCGTTAGTATGACAATATTTACAGGGCTATCAATACTTTGTTGACCAGTTAACAAGCAATGCTTGATTTTGTTCAGTCTGTGGTGTAAAAAGGTTGAATTAGCAATTAAATAAAAAACACTTAAGCAAAACATGGTTAGGTCAAAGTGTCTGAGTAAGTTTTGGTCCCAAATTGTAATCAGTTTTACAGGTAGTCCACTGTATGAAGAATTTTGGGTGTAATATGTCACAGTTCACTTTATTTTGCTATCCTCACGTACATAAATTAACTATAGTGGCCTGCACCCACTAGTAATAAAAAAAAAATAAAAATAAAAAATTAGATCTGGTGTCTGAATGATTTTTGTTTTGACTGTATAATACAAATGCTTACAGTTCATTGGTGGTATAGTCTTTGAGCATTGTGTTAATGATGAAAAGTTTAGTGTAAATACTTGCTTCTAAAAGGTAATGCTTGATAAAAGTATTGCAAGAGTTGCCTACTGCTACAAAAGTCAGAGTTATGGTATGATTAGAGTCAAGAATAGGTTTGAGTTAAATTTAGGTGTAGGGTTTCAGTTCTTTTCATGTGTTTCACGAGAACAGTTGAGTTTATCAAAAAGCGTTTGATATGTTTTGTCCAACATGGTCTAAACATTACCAAACCCAAATGTGTTGAAAATCTAATCAATGGTATGAGATCAAGTAGTTTTCAATTAAATTCAAAATGGTGGACAGGCAATGCCATAGGTTATTTTGTGTAGAAAAATGGATGATATTATATTCCAAATAATCAAATCAATGAAGAGAGGGCAGAACAGTTCAAACACATTTATCAGCTGGTGCCGTCATGAACTTTCCAGGTACCCAGGGCACACGTGTAACAAGTTTTGTCATATGCTGAAACAAATTTTGTCATATGCATATGCTGTCTTAATATGTCCTATTCCATCAGATTAATATGTGAAAAACAATACACTGAAAGAGTATGTCCAAATTCATAGTAAAAAATGAAAAAAAAAAAATTCCCAGATAGTTCCCCCAAGATTCTGGAGTGCACATTCAGTGGACACTTTACTATCCCATGAGGCCACTAGAGATGAGTTGTGAATGACACTGAAACAATGCTACTGAGCCTGGTAGGTCACTTAAGAGTAACAACCTATCATCAGAGACTGGCCAGAGACAGTGCACTTGCACATAGGCCTAAATTAAGGAGCAGTCACATTAGCAAATTTTCTGTGAAATTTTGACAAAAAGGTGTAGCGAAAAAGCACAGCTCACACACACCTTCAAACTAGCTTTCTGTTGGTCAGTGTGGTGAATCTGCTGGACCAACCTGTAGCAAAATCCGTGTGGGGAAATGTTTCGCTCTCACGTGAAGTTCCTGATCACCTACTTTCCTATTGAAATCACTGGATTTCAAATTTGCAGAGTCATGGTAAATGTGACCACACCTTAGCTGGACCATCCTGAAAAATACAATTTAGTTGCGTTGTTGTTCTTAAAATCCCCATGAAATCAAAATTAAAGGAGAAGTTCACTTCCAGAACAAAAATGTACAGATAATTTACTCACCCCCTTGTCATCCAGGATGTTCTTGTCTTTCTTTCTTCAGTTGTAAAGAATTTTTTTTTTTTGAGGAAAAAATTTCAGGATTTCTCTCCATGTAGTGGATTTCAATGGTGCCCATGAGTTTGAACTCCCAAAATGCAGTTTAAATGCAGCTTCCAGTTAGCAATATCACACGAGCAGACTTGAGATATGGCTGTATATTGGCACGGCTGAGATTCGTCCATTCTTCACAGCGTGCTAATACAGCAATATCTCAAGTCTACTCGTGTGATATTGCATTTATACCACAGCCACTAGTGTGTAAATAAAAACAAACAACGGAGTGCCCTCTTTTGTGCAGAACTACTTTCTTCCGCCACAGATTCAAATCAAAGTTTGACAGTTGATCTCAAGCCTCCGTTACTAATTCCAAAATGTCACTTTAGAACTAGTAACAAAGGAATATTGAGTTGCTTCATTGAAAGCTTATTGTATTACTGCATGATAACCTCACTGTATCATGTATGACTATTATGAGAGAGAGAGATGGACTGAGCAAGTCTAATTAACGTACCTGCATTTGATATAGCATTCATTATTCATATTCACAATGAAAGCGTTATGTGGTAACGTTAATATCCTTTTATCTGTAAAGGGTGAATTTGCTGCTCAGTGTATTTGTTTGCTGCTTCAAGCTGTTGTTAAAGCTAAAAATAACTTCCGCTTAAAAAACTTTATAACGTTTTAGTATAAAAATCTTTACGAAAGTCCCTTCTTTACTGCTGACTTAGTCTCTTGTCGCCAACTAAAGGCGGAACAATGTAACTAAAATCACCATCACATGCACAGTTTCTCAATACTAAACAGCATTATTAAAAATATTATTAATATTAAATATTGTTTATATAAAATATTATTTATTGAATAATAATATTTAGTGAACAACAACAAAAACAGCCATCAAAAAGTTGCTAGGCAATTCAGTCAAAAGTAAAGGTGTTCTGATATACAATATTGAATTTACATATACGTGAGATTTTTCCAAAACTATCTTCTCTGGAACAAATAATAGATTAATGAAACCAAAGACTACCCGTTAGATTTACCCCAAAATGTATTATATCTCATGTTTCACCACTATAGAGACATTAGAGCCGGCAGTACATTCCAGAAGATCTGGCCGAGTTGAAGCTTCTCTCTGCGGCTTTATTAAGCGCAGAACGGTCGCTGACACCCTGGAGCTCACACGTCTGAAAACGCAGATGCATATTTTCAAATAGACGTTATCTTTATTAGCAAACTGCATATTTGAACTATAAACAAGTACATTCTCGCCTGAAAACCTCTTAAAACTACATTCCATGACACAAAAACAGTAATATTTTTGCGACCTATTCTAAATGTCTTGAACCGTAATACACAGAGTTTACGCAGAGCTAGACAAGATTAGCATTAAAAACGTAAGAGTGGTTAAAAGAGAGAGGTTAAAAAGTATATAAAATGTTTTTTTTTTTGGAAAATAACCGATCATTTTGCTAAATAAGACCCTTCTTCCTCTAGTGGAATCGTTTAGAGCCCTATTTTGGAAGTTCAAGCTCGCAGGCACCATAGAAGTCCACTATATGGAGAGAAATCCTGAAATGTTTTCCTCCAAATACATAATTTCTTTATGACTGAAGAAAGAAAGACATGAACATCTTGGATGACAAGGGGGTGAGTACATTATCTGTACATTTTTGTTCTGGAAGTGAACTTCTCCATTTTGTTTTTTGGCTTTTAGTATTAATATGTTAGCCTTAAGGGGCTGGTTGCACCAACTAGACGCTGGGTGTAAAGCCCGGCGTAGATGATTCGCATCCACGCTGACACATTCTCCCGCAGTGATCGCTGAGACGTCATTCATGCTGCAATGGCTACAACTACTAATAGAACTGAATTGCTCAAGACATCATAACAAGTGAAGCCACCGTGCCATGATTTCACTGAGTAAACATTTCCTAACAAGCCCGCATTTTTCTATCTGAAGTCTCCCTGCACACGACTCTGGCCCAAGCTGTGAAATAAATGAAATGCTATTGGCTATTTAAAAAAGGGGGCGGGGCTGCTTGATATATCCCGCTTGTCCTTCTGTTTCAGTTGAAATTACGGCAACACATAGAATTACTCTGCTTGTTTTGAAGCACTTCAGTGGACCTTTAAGAAACAAAATTAATAATGCCATTGCTGTCAGCTATTACTGATTTGATATATGTGACCCTGGACCACAAAACCAGTCATAATGGTCCATTTTTTTTAAAATTGAGATTTATACAACATCTGAAAGCTGAATAAATAAGCTTTCCATTGATGTATGGTTTGTTATGATAGGATACTGAGAAAATTGCCTTTAAAGTTGTCCAAATAAAGTTCTAAGCAATGCATATTAATAATAAAAAAATAAGTTTTGATATATTCAAATTGTGTAAACATCTGCCTATGGGAATTACAAAAATACGGCTGCTGAGACTTGTTTATTTTTGTTCCTTCAACTCTGTATGACCTGATGAATCTAAAGAGACCTGTATCATGATATCTTGCACACAATAGTTTGTCATTTGATACCATATTGTGCAATCGAAATCTCTATACTGTGTACCTGAATTGGCACCTTTAAATGACTGAGAAGTTTTTAAATTAATACAATAGTAAATTACATAAATTAATATGAATTTATCTTCACAATGTGTCCCAGAGTTTAACTCTTGATTGAATGCTTTCTGACAGTAAAAAGCTGTTAGTTGCCACTGATTAAATGTGCCCCTCACAGGATTGGATGTCTAGAACGTTGTGGAAGCTTGCCTTCGGTACACGTATCACACAAACTTTGAAAATCAATTGCATTAATAATAAAGGAGTCTCGGCTGGAAGGATGAGCTCTGGGCGGGAGGGTTCTCCTTTGTTGCGTCAGACACTGAAAGGCTTGAATAGATGAAGAACACAATGTCTGTTTGTGAAATGCAAATCTTTTTTAGGCATATCCGATTCTGTGTATAAATGATTAAAAGCTGTCTGATGGCACCACCATAATGACTTTGATGCTGCGTTGCAGCTAGAAAACAACACACAAAAACACACACATTCATTTGCAGCAACACTAATGTGGGCCGTACTATTGTGGATTTGCAGGAAGCTTTTAAAACTGACATATCGCCACATTTTAGAATCCATGTTAATAAGATAAACCCCTTTTTGAGGGTGGAAATGAACTGGAGGGTTAGTCATAAAACAAACCAGATCAGACCTATTAATTATACCCAGCTTCAAGGTCAGAGCTATTTTAAATGTACAAATAATAAAAATGAACTGGCGGCTAGTTAGAAAACACGGGCAAATGAGACCAATTATAAAATTTGCCTTCAAGGTCAGAATGTTTCTCACTGTAACCCTCCATCTGTCATTGTTTATACTGTGATGGTTCATTTACATTTGCCTCAGTGTTTTTTCTACTCAAAGCCCCAAAATACAGTTATTATATAGGCTTTTATAACCTAATTTGCTACCTAGTTAAAATAAAGTCATCACTACTGCCTGTACTGCATCATTCAAGTCTAAAATGTTGGAGTATGTCATTGGCATTCATGGAGGAATCTCACATTACTGGGAGAAACCTTCTGTTTGCAAGTATGTTGTTTAGGCTGTCAGCCTCAGACGCTGTATGAATCAGTGAGCCTGGCTTACAGTCTCTCACTGGGTGTGTGTGTAAACACAATTTACCAGAAATGCTGTGTAATAGGCTTCAGATCACAGAGGTGACACATTTGCACATCGGTCTGTCGAAATTCCCAGCACTTGCATTGATGGGATGTTGCAATAAGACTGACAAAAATGTCCTTGGATGACAATGCGACTCTTTCCCTCCATAAATCTTGAAGATGTTAAACCAGATATGGACTCCACTTCGCTTGAGTGCTATTTTTAGTCTCACACCCCTTTGTGCATCTGTGTCGTTCCTTCGATGTTTTTGTGTCTATTGTCAAACACACCCCTCCTTTTTTTCTCTTACTGATGTGTTTTTTGAGGTTACGGTGCCCTTGCCATGCTCTTCTGGGAGATCAAGAACCAGATACTTGAGAGTGAGAGTGTGAAGATGAAAAGATGAAGGAAATTGAATGGATCTAGTGTCAATATTGTAGCCGGCGTGTATATATGATGAATGTGCAACAATTATCTTTGTTTTTGTAGACTATTTTGATTTATGTAATATAAAAAGTCCTGTGATTCAGCAGTCATTCATCCAGCGTGTTTTCTTATCTACAGCCTGAGATGCTGGAATAAGTGCTTATTTGCTGTAAATGTTAAAACTCTGTCATCGTGACAGACTTTTCATTCATTTTAACATCTTAAAGTTTTGGCTAAAGCGAAAAAAAATGCTTTGAAAATAGTTCACCAGAAATCTCACAGAACACATCCCAATGTGCTGTTAATTTTCTGTATTGTCTTTTCACAAGTGATTTACCTTTTTTTATTACGCATTTCAATGTGTTTTAAGGTTGAAGGAAATGCATATAAACTTTAAATATTTAATTATTCTAACTGGTTAAATAGGAAAAAAACAACAACATATTAATTCCATAAATTCAATATTCTACGTAAGGAAAACATTATTTCGATGACGTAAAATGGTCGCATTCGGTGAGCTACTGGTGCTACCTGTTGCTATTTTTACCACATTGCAACTTGGAATACACAACTTAACAAAATAAATAAATAAAATACTGATACGATGCCACATTGTGTGGCTTTTAGTTGTAATTTTCAGTCGAAGGGCAACAAGAGAAGCGTTGTAAGTCTTCACTATTTTCCTTGCGAAAGAAGAGGAGAAAAGAATGGTAAGATGCCTGTGGACGAATAAAACTTCCTAAAGACCTGCGTCTTTGTTCTCCCCACTTTAGCACTGATGCCTTTGAGGCTTATAGTAGACCACAGCTACTGAAAGAGCTTACAAACGGCAGAGACAAGAAACGCTAGATGCCATCCTGACAGGATGTCAACATGCTGATGCTTGTCAAGACACCGCAGCCACTGAAGGAGTTTCTCAGTGCGGATTTCACTCGATATCCGAGGCGTTTAGACTCCTTGTGGGGAAAAATTGATGGTATGGCATTTGGTTTAAACCTACACTTATATCCATCGCCACCTGTAAGTTCTCTCAGTAGCTGCGGTCATTGTATCAGTATTTTATTTTCCAAGTTGTGTTGTGGAAAAAAACAGTAACAGGTAGCACCAGTAGCTCACAGAGTGCAACCATTTCACGCCATTGAAATAATGGCACCCCCAAAAGTCCAAAATATGTATAAAACGATGTGGATTTTTTTTAATAACATAAATCTTTCATGGGTTTTCTACTGCATATTTCTGTATAAGACAACATTTACATTATATTAAGCCATAGAAGTCTTAATACCAGTGATTCCCTTTTAGGAAGTATTGGCTCCAATTAAAAAAAAAAAAATTTTTAGTGTTTTGAATATTTTGACGATATGGACACAACACTGTAAGTTCATTGTTGGCTATTATTTAATGATCATACATCATTAGTTAACTTACAGTGTCAAATTAGCTCATTCTCTCAGTCAAGAGGTGTTTATAGGTTAATTAAATGCCTTCATCTCTTCACATTTTCACAGGACTCTCTCACTCTCTCAATTCTTCTGTCTCGTGTCTTATTTTAGAGCATACGGTACATTCTTTAAAACAGTGTTTTTCAACCTTTATGTCTTCATCTGCCTTATCTGTAAGGCTCAAAAATCCTTTCATAAAGGATCCTTTCAATTTCTTTTAGTTCTAGTTAATCCAAAAATGAAAATTTGCTGAAAATGTCCTCACCCTCAGGGTATCCAAGAAGTAGATGACTTTGTTTCTTCATCATCACAGAGCTGGAGAAATTTAGCATCACATCAATTGCTCATCAGTGGATTCCCAGTGAATGGGTGCCGTCAGAATGAGAGTCCAAACAGCTGATAAAAACATCCACAAGTAATCCACATGACTCCAGTCCAACATTTAATGTATTATAAAGTGAAACAAGTCCATCAAGTCTTCTTTATTGCCAAACTGTTGCTTCAGTCTAAAATAGGGTATAGATTTTGATGTGAGAGGACAACAGTGGATAGACTTTTTAATTGGAGGATTATGGACCAATATTTTGGCCAGATGTATCAGTTTAAAGTTAAAACATCTGCATTTGTTTCTGGCGTTAATTAATGGGCTGGAGCTGTGTGGCTTATTTCATGTTTTTATCAGCAGTTTGGACTCTCTACATTTCTCCAAATCTGTTCCAATGAAGAAACAAACTCATTTACATCTTTGATGGCCTCAGAGTGAGTACATTTTCAGCTATTTATTTATTTATTTTTGGGTAAATTAATCTTTAGAAAAAAAGAACTGAACAGAATATGATTAGTTATTTTAATCTATTATTTTTTCAGTTTTATATGTTTAAAGAGTACAAAATCAAAATCTTTCCAACAAATATCCTCTGAAAACTTCTTAAGTGCCCCCTGCTTAGAAAT
>JAHKKF010535106.1:0-25731 GCA_019740295.1 Labeo calbasu | reverse complement strand
AAAATAAAATAAAATAAAATAAAATAAAATAAAATAAAATAAAATAAAATAAAATAAAATAAAATAAAATAAAATAAAATAAAATAAAATAAAACAGAACTTAAACTAAAACTGAGAGTAAAATAAAAAACTTAATAGTAATATTAAACATAATAATAATAAAAAATTATAAAAAGCACAACAAAATTACAAAAAATGTAACAAATGAAAAATGGAAAATATAAAAATAAACTTATATGAAAAGTGAAAATATATAATTTTTAAATAATGTTTATAATTCATAATTATGTGTCTATAATAATAATAATAATAATAATAATGCAATATATGTTTATAATAATAATAATATAATAAAGAATACATTTTAAATTATTTTTATATTTTAATATTAATTTATGTTGTTAATTGTAAATGTAAATGTTGATTTCTGACCCAAGTAAAAATAGACCAACTTTAAGTCTCTGATATTCTTGTTTGTACATACAGTTTGAGTCTCTCTCTCAGTGTAAATCAGTGGAATTTAAACATTTGTGGTTATGGAACAAAGAATTAACTTAAAGTATGCCAAAAAAAAAATATAGCAATAACATTTTTGAATAAATAAGCAACTAAAAAAAGGGAAGACAAAAGAACATTGTGAGAGGAACAAGCATAAAAATTGAGTGAGTTTTTTTTGAAAGAGGAAAGCACATTAAATCACAGAGGAACTGACATCTGTAATATAATAAAGGCTGGTACTACAACGATACTGATGCTTGATGTTCCTCTGGTCTGCAGGCGAGCGAATACAGCCTCCCCGCATTAAACGCAGGCCTGGATGAAGTCAAACCCAGTTTATCCTCCGGCACGACCTCTGACCTGGGCGCCAGCGTGTCACAGAGCTACCCTGTAGGTAAGATCACATGATCTGTCCCATTCATAACCATCCACGCCCTCAAATAATAATGCTTTGAAAATGCTTTGAAGTAAAACTGGACGCAAAGTCACTCATGTTTTATCCACATGCATGAATTAGATCTGCAGTTTCAAAACTCATGTGTAGTGATATTGGTCTTATAACGAAGGTAATGAAACCAGCTTTAGACTAACGAGCTGTTGCACAGAGAACGTTTGTTCCTTAACTGCTCTATCACAGCGCTGAGCTTCAAAATGATATCAAATATTAACATTTACATAAACAAATTCATCATTTGCTCATGGCGGACAGGGAACGTGGGGTATTTGTTTCTCTGTCTCTCTCTCTCGCTCACTCGCCCGCTCTTGTTAATAATAAATGATGGGACGGTTAATTAAAACGTAGTGTGCTTGTTGTGCCAATTATTAATGTGAAATGTGTGAAGTTTACTGACAGTTTTACGATCATCTTCAGGTCAAAGATAAATATACACCGCTTTTATTAAAATTCACATAATTATGCAAAAGCCATTACAGCCATTGCTCTCTCTGTGTGTGTGTGTGTGTGTGTGTTTGGCTGGTGACAGAAAGCCAAGAGAGAGAGAGAATGTGGGTTTGTGGTTGGCGGACTCATTATCTGTTTCGTGGTAGTTTCACGTCACAACAGATTTGTGTTGTTTATATTAATTGAGTATGAATATAATAATCAGGTTAATCTGTCATCATTTACTCACCTACGTGAGCCTCACATTCAACCCAGTTGACTTACTTTCTTCTCTGAAACACAAAAGAAGATGTCATGAAGAATATAAAAATGAATGGGAATGAATGCTTAAACAAGACAAAGCATAAAATAGTCCATATGACATATAATGCACTAATTTTTGCATGTGGCTTAGAATAACCTGAAGATGAGTACAGAAATCATTTTTGGTTGCACTAGTACTAAATATGAATGTATTCCAGTTTAAACATGCATGATAAACTTACCAAATAGAAATTCTGAAGCAAAACAAAAATATTTAAATGATTTCCAATGTTTAGATCCGGTGTTCAGATGAATGGTTTCCTTGAAGGAAAAGAAACACAGATTACACTCATCCTTAGTAAAATGTTTTCCAACCCCAATTAAAATGCCCACAGTTATTGATCTTGTTGATTTTATGCAAGGGAATTTGCATAATCTATTAAAAATGAATGATTCATGAAGCAGCCGGTGCCAGAGGAGATGAGGGTTCTTGGTGAACTGTGAATACCTCACAGATACACATCTTTTATTTTCCCGGCTTGTCCTATTAAAAATTCTTACTACCTGCAAAAAATAAAAATAAAAAAATAAATATTAAAAATATAAGAACAATATGTTTTTTCAAATTTATTCTTTGATATAAAATATAAGCATTATATGCATCTGCCTGCAAGAACTTATTTGTAAATTATACAAAAAGTGTATAATATTCCATAAAAAATAATTATAGATTTATAGATAAAATGTAATTATTTAATCAAATTTATAAACAGCTTTAACACTAGATCTGGTTTGCTGCTGAACTTTGTCCCATGTGGAAAATGCAGTGAATTTGTCAACTTAAAAGAAGCAGTAGTTTCTCTCTCTCCTGACAAACTGGCTATCCGTGTCCGCACCTGAGGGCACCACGCTCCTAGTCACACAAATTAATGCTTATTCCATCTTCACAAAAAGCAAACTAACCTTTGAGCACACATTTGATAACAAACGACTTTCACCGTGCATCCAGGGAATTAGGGCAATTTGGCTCTCCAAACATCCTTTGCTTAGTTGTAATTAATTAGGGTGCCGTGTTTTTTGGCTGGTGATAAATTGCTGCATCCTGAATGTAGAAAATAGAGGTCAAACGTTTCCCGTAGCCTCGTTGTTGGAACATTAAGGTGTCCCTGTCATGGCAAATTTAATACAGCGAAATTGAAGCAAGTGTATGCACTCAACCCTTTCGACTTTTTCAGATAATACTAAGGTCACCCTGATTTTCAGCAAAAAGGTTTAGACAATTCAATAGGCGATGTGTGTTTCTTTTATGTTGACAGATTATTGATGCAAAGCTTTAGTCAGAACATAATCAGTATTCAAACAAGCGTACTTGAATGAGAAAACAAATGCAGTGCATACTTACAGTATGGTGGGTTATAAATTGATTCTCTATAGGTTTTTTAAAGGAATAGTCCACCCCAAAAATGACCATTTGACAAAGTTGAAAAAATTTTTTTCATCAAAACGGATTTGGCGAAAAGTAGCATTCAATCACTTGCTCACCAATGGATCCTCTGCAGTGAATGGGTGCCGCCAGAATAAGAGTCCAAACATCTGATAAAAACATCACAATATTCCACAAGTAACCCACACCACTCCAGTTCATCAATTAACATCTTATGAAGTCAAATCCATCATTAAACTGTTTTAACTTAAAACCATTGCTTGAACCACAATATTGCTTTCCTCAGTGAAGAAGTCTTCAGTCTGAATCAGGAGAGAAATATGCACAGATCAACCACCGTCAAAACAGGTCAAAACAGCATATGCTAATATGTTGGTGGATTTTGATGTAGGTGGACAACAAAAGATGGACTTTTTCACTAGAGGAAGCGTTATTATGGATTATAGATTTGTATTTTAACCAAACAAATTCTTAATTATGGATTTGTTTCTTACAAGCATGCAGCTTTTTGCTTCACAAGACATTAACTGATGGTCTGCACTGATGTGGTTTACTTGTGGATTATTGTAATGTTTTTATCAGCTGTTTGGACTTCTATTCTGACGGCACCCATTCACTGCAGAGGATCCATTGGTCAGCAAGTGATGGGATGCTTTTAAAGTAAAGAAGTTTTTTCAGATTTTTGTCTTGTTCAAGTGCATTTTTAGCTGCGGTTTAGCTTTTGCACTGTGCTGCATGTTTTTTTCTGGTCATTGGCAAGCCGTCCCGGTCCACACAGGATTACACTAGCTGAGCTTTGATGGACACTGTCCTGCTCATTAGAATTGAACCGGTGGCCAAGTTTCCCCCAGCGTCCCCAGTAAACCCTCCACATCTCCCCCAGCCCCCCTTTCCCGAACAAAAACATTAGTCTGTGAGGGGTGTCAGGCTTCAGCGCTCGGCTTGGTCGAGGCTTCACGTCGTTGGGTAGGACAGCCAAGCGTCAGCCCCAATTACTGCTCTGAATGTGGAGCTTCTTCTCACTAAGAAGAGATACTGACTGTTTAGCGGAGGCCGGTATGGGCCGGTCGGTATGACCCTGCTTACATCTGTTCTATGTTCTGACCCATAAAAGACAAGAATAAATCCTTTGATACTCAGTGTTTCTGCAAATGTAGCTGCTGCATTTCTGTCACAGACCAAAAACAGACTGCGTTCTAATCATTATTTCAACAACAACAACACTACTTAAAAATAAAGGTTCCAAAAGCAGGTTTTTTTTTTTGCCCTAGAAGAACCATTTTGGGTTCGCCAAAGAACGTTTCAGTGATCCATTTTTCTTGCAATTCAATAAGAACCTTTTTCCCACTTTTGTCCAATGGTAATTTATGCACCACAGATTCCAAAAAAGAACCTTTACTTGTAAGAGTGAAGTTCAAAATGAATTTGCAATCTACTTAGTATCAGCTGAATGATTTATTGTTTATGGATGGAACAGAAAGTGAATGTTGGTTTGATTTATGTGTGCAGGTCGGGATATGGCCAACACAACCTTACCCGGATATCCACCTCACGTCCCGCCCACCGGTCAGGGCAGCTACCCAACATCCACACTGGCTGGAATGGTTCCTGGTGAGTGTCTCAAGGCAATTTAAATGAAATTAAAAATACAACGTCATAATTGTCTAAGCACATTAAACTGGAGTACAATAAACAATTTTAACATTAGATATAAGGTGCATTTCACCAAAAAAATGAAAATTCTTTTATCATTTATTCACCTCCCACTTATTCCAAATCTGCATGAGTTTCTTTCTTCTGCTGAACACAAGGGAAGATATTTTGAAGAGTGATGACAGCCATTGACTTCCATTGCATTTTTTTTCTATACTGTGGAAGTCAATGGCTATTTTCAACTGTTTGGTAACCAGATATTTCATTTTTGGGTGAACTATCCCTGAACATTTCTACATTGATGAAAGCTTAAATAATAAAATATTAGATTGGCTTGCATTTATGAACTGACCAGACACTGATACCAGTCTGACTCAATAAAAGAAGTCCTGTCGTGTTTACAGCAGCCCGCAGACATTCATAGAAGCAGCATTTCACTGGTGTGTGAATGCAGGAAACCTTTAACTATAGACCATCAAACCTCAATTGACTAAAGAATTAACTGGTCCAACAGATTTCCAGACGAAAGGCATTTTGTGATCACTGAGCTCAAACTAATTCGTAAAATGTGGTTCGATCTCGCATTATTTTTAGCCGCTGCAGGTAATAAGAGCAGCAGAAGCGGCCCTCTGCAGACGCGCTGCTTCACAGAGAGATTTACTGACAGCCCTCAATGCGGCCGGCGCATATAAAAACACCTCTTTATTATCCCATAAAAGAGAAACAGCGTTGGACCAACATTGTTCAGCACGACGCTCTGACTTTCTTCCTGCACAATCAAATTACACAATAGAGAAAGAAACTTTAGAGAAGAAAGCAACACAGTAGTGCAGTCAGTCAGCAGGACACATTGACTTTATGATCCATATTTTGACATTTTCTAAACAAGTTTGAGGTTTTATCAAAGTTTTAGCAAGTGTAATGTAAAACTAATGGTGCATTATTTTAACGTGCATGTCCCATTTCAGGGAGCGAATTTTCAGGGAATCCCTACAGCCATCCACAGTACACAACCTACAATGAAGCCTGGAGATTCAGCAACCCAGCAATACTGAGTGAGTGTCGCCAACCACCTGTCTCATACAGAAATGTACCATGGTAAACATAGCTTCTGTCAAAATGTTATTGGAACAGTATCTGTTACTATAATAAAATTGTTTATTTATTTATTCATTCTTGTACAAGAATGAATAAATAAATAAATACATTTAATTGTAATAATTAAATGAATACATAATTCAAAATGCAAATGAATAAACAAAATAAATAAATAAATAAATAAATATAATTTTAAAAATAATTAAATATAATGTTTAAATATTTACTACAAATAAATAAATGCATATAATTTAAAAATAATATAATTTAAAAATAAATACATTTAATAATAAATGTTTATAATAAATAAATAAATAAATCAAACACACAAAATGTCTGTCGAGAGATATGTTTGCTAGAAATTAATTACCAGGCCCTTAGGATGTAAAAGAAATTAATGCTAGATAATAATTCCTAGAAATTAATTAACAGTCTCATAAGATTTACAGATCTTGTTGATTTTTCAGATTTTTACGGTCCAAAATGACAGAATCTGCTATAGTTTTTCTCATTTGTGACATTTTTCTATTATAATATGCATAGAATCTTTACCAATAATCATTACATAATTAATATAAATACAGGAACAATTATTTGTGAACATTTTAGTGCACAAGCTAAATGTCGTAAACATCCAAATATTAGCTTAAATGACATAAAATATATTTGAATGGCTTGTAATTCAGCTTAAATGACATAAAATATATTTAAATGGCTTGTAATTCATCTTGGCTGAAGTTTGTATATGCAAAAATTGCCAAAATTCGTATTATTGTAATTGGTCAAATTTACATTAATTTTTGCCATACATGAAATCAATACTACATGATGCTTAAAACAAATATGCATTTAATAAAGTAATATGCAGTCATTGTCGGTGTGTATTGAAATGGTACATTCCTTTCTTATTAACTTTCAGGTTCCCCCTATTATTATAGTGCATCCCGAGGCTCCGCCCCCCCAACTGCTGCCACTGCCTATGACCGCCACTAGTTACCACGGAAACCAAATTAGGCGGCACGCCCATGGACTCGGACTTCATATTCTGCCAGTGTGAGCGGTGCAGCTGATTGGACCGAGCGGTTTCATGCGGTCACATGATGAAGAACAGACCAATCAGGAACAAAAATATCAAGATGACAATTCAGCCAGTCGCACGAGCCTCGACGAGCTTGACGAAGGAAAAACGATAAACGAACAATAAATGTAAATCTCAAAGACTGAGGGTAAATATGATTTTTAAAACGGAATTAACATCTGCTTTTTTAATACTTTTATATTTTGTCCTCTCATTAATATTATTCATCAGTATTCATACTTAAAGTGGTTCTAGCATATATATGTATTCGTTTGTTTTGGATAGACACTGAAATGAATCATATCAACAGTTGGACTT
Organism: Labeo calbasu; assembly: GCA_019740295.1. NCBI lineage: Eukaryota > Metazoa > Chordata > Actinopteri > Cypriniformes > Cyprinidae > Labeo > Labeo calbasu. The sequence goes on along the minus strand of JAHKKF010535106.1, from coordinate 18,498 downwards.
TTTTTTTAATTGTTAATATATAAAAGCATTTGCATTTCAGATTTGCATTTCAATGTCTATCCAAAGGTACAAAAATGTCTACGTAGACTTTATTTATGAATACCTACAATATGGATGAACACATCTGAACAAGTAAAACCTTTCCAACGCATGGTTGTAGATTCTCTCTCAGTGTGTCTCTGGACAGCGCAAAAACGAGCAGTAAAACTCAAAACTTGACGCTCCACTCATCAACACAGTAAACTATTACTCAATATAGTATGTACTCAAACTCAGCATGGAAATACAAAGCAAACAGGCCTCCTGTTCCACCCTCTCAATGCCAGCAGAAGATCGCTAGCACACTTCTGTGAGAAACAATCAGATACCAACAAGAAAGAGAAGAAACCGGACAAGAAATAGAGACATTGTCAATCATGGTTCTGCCGAGACCAGATTTGATATAAGTGGAAGATACATTTTTGTATGTTGTTTTTTATAATGACAAAAGTATCATGAAGGACTCTACAGTATGCATGGATTATTTTCATTCATTATGCATTTTTATGTGTTTATCATAGATCAAATTATGTCAAATTCTCAGGGGGGAATTCACTAAGAATGAACTGCGATTATTGATAAGCATAATGGTTTTAGCACTTGAGTTTGTGGAAAACACTGAAAACACTATTTCAGCCAGTTGCATAACCGTATCTCAAGACTGCTACTTTTCGGATTCAAATTCAGATTCCAAATTCCAAATTCCAAATTCCAAATTCAAATTAAATTTTTGAAATTCAAATTTTTGAAATTCAAATTAAATCCAAGTTTAAAAGAAGTTCTGACCAGTCTTGCAGGGGAAAAAAAAAGAATCAATGACTGACTTTTAAGACTAGTCTAAGCAGTTTATGCAACTGGCCACTGGTTTAGAGTTAGTCAGCAAATAAGACCCAGGTTTTTGTGCTGAAATACAGATGCGGAAGCGGTTTAGTGAATTCACCCCTCAGTGTTATTGTTTGCACTATGGGTTGTGCTCTTTATGAGATGGCTATGAATATCTTCAGTCTTGAGTGAATAAGCAGTGAACTTACTCTTCGGTCGGATTGGATGCTCAGTGTTTTGCTATAAATTTTTGAAGCATTTGAGAAAAACAAACATGTACTACTGATCAGACGAAGCACTTAAACCTCCAAATGTGTTTACAGAATAGTTAGCAGCTGTTCAATTAATCAACAGATGGGTTGGTCACTGGTTATCGGCTTTATGATTTACTTTTCAGAACTCTGCTTGGGAATCGTCAAGCTGTTTCAGTAACGCAAAAAAACCTTTCGTTTGATGCTTTACAACAAGTGCAATTCTGCAAGTCGTTTTTCATCGTCACGTACTGTACGCTCCAGTTTGCGTTCATTTTCTGACAACTTTAGTTTTCATCGAATTTGTTACAGTTGAGAGAATGTACTTGTATCATATTTGCCAAAGACTTTTTGTTGATGTATATTTTTATTTACAGTCTGCTGTTGCATTGTACAAACAGTATTATAGTAAAAACATTTTCAATATATGTACAAATCCTATGCAGAGCAAAGAAAAGCTGTTGTATGCATAAACTATAAAACTACTGACATGTTTGTTTTGTTCATTATTTATGTTATTTTGTGAAATAATAATTTTTAAAATAATTTTGTGTGAAATGTCATTTCTGTACTGTAAATACATTCTGATCAAATCTGGTTCGTCTCTCTCTGGTTTCATCACACAACTTACAGACACACATGGGTTGAATACAAACAGGAATACTCTAATACATACACAATATAGATAACAGCTTCTAACTTGTTGCAAAACATTGTTTTTGGTCTGAACACTTTCCTTTTATAGACTTACTGACAACCAGAAACAACTTTAAAATATCTCAGACTTCAGAAACACATACAATTGGCTGGATTTGACTCTTCTTGTAATGCTTATTTATACACGCAATTTCTTTAACTTATTTAAATTATTATTAAAAGCAAAACATACATAGATTCAAATAGTTACAGTCTCTAAATGCAGTCTAATAAAACTAGCTCAGTACTATTTTATGCAAAATAGTTATATATTGGGAATATAGCAGGAATTTTACAAGATTTCTTACCATCTATCCATCCATTTTTAGTGTACAACAGCATGAATACTGACATTATGAATATCACTGTCCTCAATAACTACAAGAAAGTGCGAGTGAAGAATAGGCCATTTGTTAGTCTGTAAATAAAATAAAATGTGACATTAATTCACTTCCAGATCTCTTTCAGAAGCATTTCGGAGGCTCTCGTGAGAACGATCCCCTCGAGGCTTTATAAACACATTGTTGCTTAATGGACTGAATTCTATTTTGTTTATTCACAAAAAAAAGTAATTAGGGAATTTAAAGCTAAATAGATGAACTTATTTAAGGGCGCCAGAGATCACAATGTGGCTGGGAAGAGCGCCAGAGAATGTTTTCTTTATGATTTGGATCACCGAGCATATAAAATGTATAACCTCTCCAGGCCCTGAAAAGCTGAAATATTATTTCGAGAAATGGGGATGAATTCAATTAGCAGAGACCTCACAAAAAGACGGAGGCATCTAAGCAGGAATTCTCACACAGGATGCAATGAATTTCTTTGGAAATTAGTTTTTTTCCCATCTCTTCATCCTGCAGGCTTATGGAGAATTGTTTGGCGCTTCGTTATTGATTATGAATAAAAGGACAAAAGACCAGATTGACTGAGCTGAGTTCATTCCACTTGAACAAAATTACTGGCCCTAGGAGAGATTTTTTTTTTTATTTGCCTATGAACAAAATCTGACCGTTAAACTACTTTTTTTTCCTTTGGTGAATCTTTTCGAAGAAAAGATGAGGTATTTTATTGACTTTTCCAATTGGGAATTGTTGTGCATTGTTGATTTTAATGCAGGTTTGTCTTATATATACAAATTAATTAGAAATAAACTATATAATTCCAAAATAAGACAGAGTAATAATAACAGAATTGTTTACCATGGTAATTAGAGTTTCAGCCAACATACCACATTACAATTACAATTTGAAAATCATAATGAAGTAATATAAATACATAAAGTATATATAAATATATTACATTTATATATTATATTATATATAAATAAATTAATATATATAAATTACTTTTATATAAATGTATATAATACTTATTTACATAATAATCATAATTTCAGCCAAAATACCTCACCAATTTTATAATCATAATAAATTAATATAAATTATAAAATTGTATATATTATATATATATTATATATTATATATATAAATTACATTTATATCAATTAATATAACAGAGTTAGTTACCATGGTTATCATAGTTTCAGCCAAAATATAATGACAATTACTGCTACTATTTTAAAATCATAATAAATTAAATTATTGAGAGATTGGCATCTTTCAAACAGTGTAAGAAGCTTCCATATTTAATTTATTTATTTTCTTTTTTTCGTTACTTTACTTTCCTTATATTCAAACATACACAAACACATATTCACTCACATACCATTGCCTAACAAACAATGACATAACTATTAACAATAGCTTGTAAACAAAATTAATAAATAATAAAAAAAAAAAATTGCAAAAATAAATAAATAAATAAATTTAAGAAAAAAAAATAGACCTTCCAAGTAGTGTCATTATCTTTTTTTCAAAAACTTACACCTGTTTGAAATTATCTTATAGTCTGCATATTTCAAAATCTAAAGTAATTTTATTGCAGGTTCAAAAATTTGAATAACACTTATCATCACAGACAATACAGGTAATGATAAAGGAAAATAAATAAATAAATAAAATAATAATAATTTACATTTATTTACATTTTTAGTATTTGATTGCAATATACTCTAACGATAATTGGTGGAAAAGCATGTTTACAATGGTAAATGTATGCAAGGGTTTAGCTGAAGTTTTCTCTGTAGTTTCATCTTTTCAGCTCATGTTTATCTCTCCGCTCCCTTGTGTAGCATCTCACATCAGCCTCTAACTGTCGTATATGTTTGTCATTCAGGCCTTGTTAGGAGAAGAAAAAACCCACTGTTGACTCCTTCCCTCCCTGAGCGGAGAATTCCCTGTGGTAAAATTATTCCATTTAGATGGAAACTTTTTGTCACTCCTGTCTAAATTGGCATTTCTGGCTCTTTCACTGAAACCAGTAAACTGTGAACCTGGATGCAGCTGTCAATCAAACGGAGCGTTACTTCAGCGTGCCAGATGACGGGATTCGGGGAGGGGAGAGAGAACAGACAGAGAGAGAGCTGCCAGCTGATTGGCTCTCATCAGAACGGCAAAAAAAGCACCTGCCACTGTCAGGGCTTTTCAAATGCTGCCCACACACACATAACATCATATAGACTGTTTAAAATATACAAACCCACACATTTTGACAACTAGCCTAGTTTTTGCAGCTAAAATGTGTCATCATCAAGTTACAGGGTTTATAAACGTACAGTTTAATGATCTGAGCACCAGTTTCCATTCACTGAGCATTAATGAGTTGATCTGTTAGCGCTGTGGTCAGTTACTTACAAACACATGACCGCTAATGTTCAGCAGTGTGATCAGAGCGCTGGACGCTACAGTGGAGTTACAACCACAACACTGTCAAACACTGGTATCATAAAACCAAATGAAGTTGCATTCATTTTACCTTTAACATTCAAGTGCATGTTGATTACTGATAAAAAAAATAATATACATATAAATATGTAGCCTACACTATTAAAAACAAAGGTGCTTCACGATGCCATAGAAACCATTTTTTTGTCTAAATGGTTCCATAAAGAACCTTTAACATCTGAAGAACATTTCTGTTTCACAAAAGCTTCTTTGTGGCAAAAGAAGGTTCTTCAGATTATAAAAAAAAAAGGTAAGAAAGAGATGGTTTTTTAAAGAACCTTTGACTGAATCATTTTTTGTGGAACCAAAAATGGTTTTTCTGTGGTATCGCTGTGAAGAACCTTTTAAAGCACCTTTATGAGTGTATAAATTCTAAAATAATTCTAAAATATATTTAACGTTTTTATTTTTATTCCTTTTTTTTTTTTTTTTTTTGAAATTTATACATTTTTATACATAATATTAAAAAAAAATAAATAAATAGATAAATAAATCCCCACTCATTTGTACTAATGTTTAATTTGGCACATTTTTTGTAAATTAAAGGTTTCCCAACTAAAATCAGACCAGAAGATTGATAAAGAACACATTTATATGCAGTATTTTGATAATTATTTATTTGAATAAATAAACAGAATAGATACTTAATCATTTCAAAATTAATAAATAGTTTCTTTCTTTTTAGATTAAACATTTTTTAATACTAATGAGGAAAAATTAAATAAAAATACATTATATCATATTATTTTTATTATTATTATTATTATTATTTAATTATAATTAATAATTATAATTGTATATATCAATTAAATTGATATAAATTATTATAACAGTTATTTTGCATGGTAATCATAGTTTCAGCCAAAATATAACATTATAATTATTGTTACTATTTAAAAATCAAAATAAATTAATATGGCATCTCTCAAAAAGTGTAAGAAGCCTCCAGATTTTTATTTATTTATTTATTTACATTTTCTGTAATATACTGATTGCAATATACTTTAACAATAACTGGTGGAAAAACTAAATAAAAATACACTTAAAAATACACTATATCCTAAAAAAAAAAAAAAAAAAAAAAAAAACATGATTTTAATCTAAAGACTAGAAAAGTTTTCCTAATTGAAGAATCTCCCACCAATATTAAGTTTAATCTTGATTAATTGTACTCTGTTACNTTGCAATATACTTTAACAATAACTGGTGGAAAAACTAAATAAAAATACACTTAAAAATACACTATATCCTAAAAAAAAAAAAAAAAAAACAAAAAACATGATTTTAATCTAAAGACTAGAAAAGTTTTCCTAATTGAAGAATCTCCCACCAATATTAAGTTTAATCTTGATTAATTGTACTCTGTTACATACCTATGTAAACTCATAATAAATGTCTGTATATTTCTTTACTCTTCTCAGAATGAAACAGTCTAAACAAACGTGTCATATTGATGAATTAACAAGCCATGCGTGATTCAAACATTGTCATTTTAGCAGCATTAGTTTCCCATCAGGTCATAAACGTGTCGCAGTTTCACAACCCAGTGCACATCGAACGCCAGCTAACAACGTCTACCCACAGCTTGTTTAAAATAAACCACTGTTACGACATAATTACAGATTTTGTCATCACTTTGTCCTCTCAGTGAATCTCATGCGTTCATTTTCACTGTGAGATGGAAACAAAGAAAATCAGACGTGTTTCATGTCTTCAGCATAACTGCACAGCAAAGCTGTCACTTTAATACTGAGAATCTAATTTGATATGGCAATAAATAACGGGTCTCTTAAGGAAGCATCATATCCAGTCATGGCCCCGTGTGGCACAGAGTGTTAGCAGGTCGTCCCAGGTGCCTGATGGCTAAACAACAATTATAGATGATTTTTGACTGAGGAGATGCAAGGTCTTCCAGAAGCTAATGAGTGAACATTCAGTGATCAGACCTTCTGAAGCAAGTGTTTCAAAATGGAGTAAATGAGCATGAAAAAGCATCACAGGTGAAAGCTGTTCACACTCAATAGAGCAAACGCGAAGGAGAGTGTGAGAGAGTGAATTAAACGACTCCAGCACTGCCAACGTGCTGCCCGGTCCATCCAGCGCCAAGCGATTCTCCCTCACCACTCAATAATTAGCCCTAATGGCTATTGTGTGATACATGATGCAATTAAAAGCTAATGTTATGCACGTATGTGATTACCGCAGGCAGAATGACAGGCAGTCAGGGGTCCTGAGTGTCAAAACACGCACTGCCTTAATCGTCCAAACACGTGCAGATCTCTCCAGAGCGCAAACTCTCACTGTGATCAGTCACGTCTGTCACACTGAAGACTTCTGAATAACACTGAAACTAAAAAACAGTTCACTTAAAAATGAAAATCCTACTCTCATGTTGTTCCAAAGCCAACTTTTTCTAAATTGAACCTAAAAAGGACAAGAAAGCAATAATGACGCATCCATATGGTTTCATAATATACTAAAATATACTGAGGTATATGCTGAGGTAGTTCTTCGATTATTTGGAGTAAATAAATAAAACAATGAATGAATTAAAAAGCATCTAATACTATTTACACTTTCATAAAGAAAAATAAAATAAAAATACAGCTATTTTCACTTAGACTTGTGCATTATAATCCAAGTTTTCTGAAGTCATCTTCAAAAGCTAAAAATGTTAAATCTTAATGTTTTAAACTCTTTTTTTCTGTTTAATTTGGCAGAATTTCTACATTTTTGTAAATTAAATTCACTGTTACCTAGGTTGTAACTAAAATCCACCTGAAGTTTGTTTGTTTGCTTATTTATTTATAATTTTTTTTTTAAAAAGAATATAAAATTATTTCTTTCAATGAAACAATTTTTCAATAAAAGTGAAGAAGAACTAATTAAAAACACAGTTAGTATTCCAGCATTAGAAAATATTAGAAAAAATAAATAAATAAATAAATAAATAAATAAATGATACATTATATTGGTGGAAGATTCTTCACTTAGGGAACTTTTCAACACTCTAGATTGATAAATAAATTTATAATAAATAAATGATAAATAAATAAATAAATAAATAATCAATTTATTTTTTTTATTTTTATTTTTATTTATTTATTTATTTTTTTAACCTAGAGTGTTGAAAAGTTCCCTAACTGAAGTATAAATTTAATATTGGTTATTTTTACTGTATTACATGACTTACAAAGATGGTTATTACTGTACGTACAAATCATTACATAAATAAAACCTAAGATTACACCACTGTAGCTTTCAAATCTCATTCTCCATATTGCATATTTATTCTGGCACGTTGTGTTTGCCTAAAACATTTGCTGTCAGTGATGTAAAACCTGCCATAATGCATCAAAGCACTGTTTTTCAATTTGTCCATGATTGCAAATGAGATTTCAGCCCTTTTACAGAGAGAACTGTGGGGAACAGCTACTTTTATGGTATTTTTGTCCTTTTCTGGAGCTCAACAGTGTCTGCCGTCATTCACTTTCATTGTATGTATAGTGTGAGCACCCTGGCTGGCTTGCCTGGGGAAAAGAAAATGTTATACATGTTTAGAACATCATGAGGGTAACTAATGAGTAAATAATGACGGAATTTTAATTTTAGGTGATTTTTTCCTTTAACAGCGAGAGAAAGAGTCAAATTATCAACCTCCATCCTCCCAGTTCCCATTCTTTCTCCTGTATATCTCTCCTCTCCTCCCCCTCTCTGTCAGAGTAAACTCATGATGAATTACCCTGTCAACCGAATTCATTCAGGGACCAATTAATCCAGCAGAAATAAACTAGAGCCATCAGACACAGAAAAACCCCGAGCAGAGAACCAGGAGCTCTGCTCTTTAAGAAAGAAAAAGGGGTGAAAAGGAAGAGAGAACAAAACTAGCACGGGCTTCTCTTTCAGGAGAGAAACCGAAGAAAATAAAAAGCAAAAAGCGAGCGGTCTCCAGGGACACCAATGGAAGTTAGCCTGACAGGAGTTGGTCATTTAATGCTTTAGTGCACCGGAGACACGTCCTGTCATAGCGGACAGTATCGCGGGAGTCCCCTGGCACTGCCTTTATTAATTAAACCGAACAGAGCAGGGGCGTCCCGCAGCCAAATGCCAACTCTGTCACTTTCGGGCCCATAAACACTTCCTGCTAGAAATACTGGGAACACTTTATTTGAAGCCTATATGTATAATGCATTATTACAGCCATTCATAATTTGCATAGTAATGCATTTTATATTTACATAAATAATTGTAGCCAAAGCACTATATTTGCAGATTTCTTTTAAATGGTTATGTTTTTATTCATTACACTTTCTAAAGATGTAACAATAAATAAAAAAAAGTATTATAATGTATTATATGTGACCCTGGACCACAAAACCAGTCATAAGGGGCAATTTTGTGAAATTGAGATGTATACACCAGAAAGCTGAATAAATAAGTTTTCCATTGATGTATGTTTGTTAGGATAGGACAATATTCGGCAGAGATACAACTATTTGAAAATCTGGAATCTGAGGGTGCAAAAAAAAATCGAAATATTGAGAAAAACACTTTTAAAGTTGGCCAAATTAAGTTCTTAGGAATGCATATTACTAATCAAAAAATAATTTTTGATATATTTACGGTAGGAAATTTACAAGATATCTTCATGGAACATGATCTTTACTGAATATCCTAATGATTTTTGGCATAAAAGAAAAATCAATCATTTTGACCCATACATATTTTTGATTATTGCTACAAATGTGCTCATTATGACTGGTTTTGTGGTCCAGGGTCACATATCTGTGGTTACAATTATTCATGATATTATGCAATGCATTTTAAGATGCATTTTAGTTCACCCTCAGGTCATCCAAGATGTAGATGAGTTTGTTTCTTCATCAGATTTGGCGAAATGTAGTATTACATCACTTCCTTACCAATGGATCCTCTGTGGTGAATGGGTGCCGTCAGAATGAGAGCCCAAACAGCTGATAAAAACATCACAATAATCCACAAGTAATGCACACCACTCCAGTCCATCAATTAACATCTTGTTAAGCCAAAAGCTGCATGTTAGAATGAAACAAATCCATCAAGATGATTTTAACTTACACTTCTGGCCAAAATATGAGTCCATAATCCATAATAGCGCATTTCCTGTTGTCCTCTGACATCAGAATCCACAAATTAGAGATATTTTGGACTGTTTTGGTTTGTAAACAGTGCCTGATCTGTGCAAGACAACTTTTTCACTGGAGAAAGCAATATTATGAACAGAGAACTCTTATTATAAGCAAGGTTTTAGGTTAAAATGCCTTAATGATGGATGTTTCTTACAAATATGCAGTTTTTTGTTTCATAAGATGGTAACTGATGGACTGGAGTGGTGTGGATTACTCGTGGATTATTGTGATGTTTTTATCAGCTGTTTGGACTCTCATTCTGACGGCACCCATTCACTGCGGAGGATTCATTGGTGAGCAAGTAATGGAATGCTACATTTCTTCAAATCTGTTCTGATGAGGAAACAGTGTTACAGAACCACTTAGTTTAAAAAGGTAACATGCACTTGTTAAAATGTATTTATTTAAGCATTTCATGCTACTATCAAGATGCAATGACCTTAGACAGGGTCACGATCAGGGTGTGATAACCAGGACCATGTTGCATGAGCTTCCGTCCTCCATATGGCTGATGCCAGAGAGTAGGAAACTCAATAGGTTGTTGTCCAACACTGCTGCCTGAAGTAAGTTCTCCTCTATTGTGCCGAGGCTGATCAGGGAGTGAATATTTCATGGCTCTTTTTTCTGCTCCTGCAGATTAAAGGGGGGATCGGACAGCTGGAAGGCAGCTGAGTGTGACAGGTGTCCTTTACCTGGAGCAGGTGGGTGGAGAGGGCTCACCTGATTACAGACGCCTCCACCTCTTTATGGGTTCTATCGCTGAGAGGAAGAACATTTTGCTGGTTCATTTTACACTGAACAATGTCATCCGGGAGGCTGTTAGAGTAAGTTATATTCTGTTTGTTAAATAACTTAATGTTTAATGTCTGGCATAAAAATATGCATGCGATTTGCATGTACAATAAATGTAAAAAAGTTAGTGCACAAGCTACATAAATGCACAGAGGATGTTAAGTATGCACCTAATACATACAATATAAAAATCAACATAAAATGAAAACTGACCCCATTTAATTTGTTAATATTCATTCCTGGTCTCACTGTGAAGTATTCATCAGTGCACATTACTCAGAAAGAAAAACATTTGTCTTCACAATATTTCATTAAAAAAAATATATAATAACTTGTTTTGCCTCCGAAATGACTTTACTTCAGAGTGGGATAATTAAAATTGATTGCCAAATAACTATTGGAAATTGTTTTAGCATGCTCATATTCAAGTCCCTTTTGGCATCTAATAACCACTTTTCAAAATCCAATCAATTCCTAATAGATAAAATGATGTCCTAACCTACATTTTCTTCAATTAGATACCCACTACCTTTCAGTTTGGGTTCAGTAATTAAAATAATACTTTTATTCAGCAAGGATGCTGTAATTTGATCTAAAGTATCAGTAAAAATGTTACAAAAGATCTCTATTTCAAGTAAATGCTGTTCTTTTGAAACTTTCTTTTCATTAAATAATCATGGTATACACAAAAATATTGGGCTGTTTTCAACACTGAAACTAATCAGAAATGTTTCTTGACCAGCAAATCAGCATATTAGAATAATTTCTGAAGGATCATGTGACATTAAAAACTGAAGTTGATGCAGAAAATTCAGCTTTTCATCACAGAAATAAATTACATTTTACAACAGAAAACAGTTATTTTAAATTGAAATAATATTTAATATTAAAACTGATTTTACTGTAATTTTAATATAATAATTCAGCCTTGGTGAGCATTTAAAAAAAAAAAGTAATTTACATAAAAATTATTTTAAGTTAGAGACTGGTGCGGCAGGATTGCTTACCAACTTGTAATGCAAAGCTGAAAGAGTAATAAGCTGCTGAAAGCATATTTTCACTTCAAAAGTAACATTATTTATTGCAGCCTAGTGTAATGCATTCATGCATTTGACACTTTTATCAAAAACTATTTACAGTGCATTCACAATATATGTTTTGCTAACTTCATGATCTACCATGAAAACTCTTCCAGACTATTTTTATGTTACTAAATGCTAATATTCTCTCTAATACTTTAACTGTTACAAATTGTAAAGCATCTGAGCGAAGGAGGACAACGAGAGAGCGCTTATAGGTTGCTCTGCTGCTGAATATAATTAATTAAACGAGTCTAATTAGGAATGTGAGAGCAGGTGCAGACTGTGGGTTGACAGCACAGACAGCAACTGACGATGGGAAAAAAAACCATAGCGTATAAAGGTACAGCGTGACAAAACAACTTTCTGCAGTTTGTCATGTGAAACCTCAGAGGAATATGGCATGACAGAGAGAAAAGACCTCGGCAGCACGCGGGTCAGCCGCAGACAGTTCCTCAGCGCGTTAAATACACGTTTGCGCTAGTGAGGTGCTGCTCAAATCATTATTCACACATATGCTGAACATCGTGATGGCTGCTAGAGCTCGACTGATAGCATGATGCAACACTTTCTCAAGAGGTTTGCGTTCCAATATCCAACCTGCTGCTAGAGATTGTGATGCTTTGTCAAAATGACTTTTAAGATTCTAGTAACACTGTAAAAAAAAAAAAAATTGTTGAGTCAACTTAATAATTTGTTACCCTGCTGTCTTAAAATTTTAAGTTCAGTCAACTCAAATAAGTTTAGTCAACTTGAAATGTTAAGTTGTACTAAGCAAAAACTTAGCTATTTGTGTTTGTTAAACTTAACAGATGGGTAAGTAACCCAGCTGCCTTAAAATTTTAAGTTGAATTAACTCAAATATCTCAAATTTTAAGGCAGCCAGGTAACAAATTATTCTAAGTTGACTCAACAAATTGTTTTTTACAGTGTAGATGAAGTCTACTGAAAAAATGGGTATGTTAAAAATCTAACTTAAAAATGCATTTGCAAAGCTGTATGTTTTGGCCACATTTTTAAACCATTTTGATGGTTTTGATGGTCATTAAAGAAATTCAACAAGTACTTTGTAACTTGTTTATAAAATCCAAGGTAAAAATTCTAATTAATGCCATGTTTTTTTTTTTTTTTTTACACAAAACAATTATTTTTCTTTTGCATTTATATATCAAGAATGAGGTCTGATGACAAAAAACCCACAAATTTGTGAAAAAGTAAATTAGTGTGAATTAACATCAATAACTCAATAAGAATGTTAGAAATCAAACTTAAAATGCTTTTACAAAGTAAGAAAGTTACAGAAAAAAAAACAAATTTGTGGTCATGGAAATAATATAATGTTTTTCAGGAGTTTTTTTTTTTTTTAATCTTGTCTTGAATTAATCTTGTCATGTCATAAAGCAGCAATTTCACAGATTTTTAAATCTAATAAATAACAAGGATATAAAAAAATCTCATTAAAATGCATTTTCAAACTTATGTTTGGCCAGGTTTTTAAATAATTTTCAGTTAAGTTTTTGAAGGTTATCATTTATGGAATTCAAGGAGAATGAATTTTTAAGTAACTTGTTCATAAAGTGGTGTTAAAGTACAATTTAATACAGTGCAACACTTTATATAAACATCTAAATTACTTTTGCCAAAGTCCTAAATGTCAATTTTTTTGTCATTTTTTCTGATATTTTATTTTATGAAAAAATAAGAATGCCAAAAATGCATTTACAAAATTTTAAAAATGTTTCATGTTGATTGTAAGAAGTTTGTTTCTCTAACAGCACAAGTCTTTCGGCTGCAGTAGAGCAGTAAAAATGAGTGCTGATGGAGATAGAGAGTGTTTTGTGTGTGTGTTCAGAGACAGTCCAGTTTGTTTAAGTGCACCTAAGAGAGAGGCCACGCTCCATTTTATCACCATTTGCTCCCTAACAGAGTACAAATGTGGCATGTGATGACAATAATGAGGCCTGATATCTGAGAATGAGAGTGGCTTGAGTGGAATAGTAAAGCAGACTGTCTGTGTGTGTGTGTGTGTGTGCGCGTGTGTGTGTGTGTGTGTGTGTGTGTGTGAGAGAGAGAGAGAGAGAGAGAGAGAGAGAGAGAGAGAAAGAGATAGCTCTTCAAAAGGACTTTTTTTTAGCAAGAAAGCAGATCTTGTCCACGTTATATATTCATGCATACATAACAAAAATGTGCTAAACAAAATCCCATAGACTTACATATGACTTAGCCAAAAGCAACTACCCAAAACAATCTAGCAACTTCATAGCAACACCATGACAACCACCCAGAATACCCACCCTAGCAACTACATAGTGACACCCCGAAAACCACCTAGAACGCTCTAGCAACATAGAGTAGCAACACCCTGACAACCACCCAGAACACCATAAAAGACAGATAACTACCTAGAACATGCTAGTAACACAGCAACACTCAGACAACCACCCAGAACACCCTAGCAACTACATAATACCCTGATAACCACCCTATAACACCCTATTAACGCATAGAAACTCCGACAACCACATCCCAACAACCACCCTATTAACTACATAACAACACCCTGACATGCACACAGAACACCCCAGTAACATAGCAACACCCTGACAACTTCCCAGAAAACCCTAGCAACTACATAGCAACACTCCAAAAACCATTCAGAACACCCTAGCAACTGCATAACAACACCCTGATATGCACACAGAACACCCTAGTAACATAGCAACACACTTCTCAGAAAACCCTAGCAACTATATAACATCCCAACAACCACCCAGAACATCCTAGTAATTACATAGCAACACCCCAACAACCATCTAGAACACCCTAGCAACTACATAACACCCTGATAACCACCCAGAAAACCACTTAAAAACCACTTAGAACAACATAAAAGCCAGATAACCACCCAGAACACGCTAGCAACATAGCAACACTCAGACAACCATCTAGAACACCCTAGTAACATAGCAACACCCCAACAACCATCTAGAACACCATAGTAACATGCCAACACCCTGTCTATTACCCAGAACACCCCAGCAACCATCTAGAACACCCTAGTAACTGCATAACAACACCCTGATATGCGAACAGAACACCCTAGTCACATAGCAACACCCTGTCTATCACCCAGAATATCCTAATAACATAGCAACACCATGTCAGTCACCCAGACTACCCTAGCAACTACACTGTAACAACCTGGCAAGCACCCAGAACACCCTAGCAACTACATAACACCCCAACAACCACCCACAACATCCTAGTAACATAGCAACACCCTGACAACTTCACAGAAAACCCTAGCAACTACATAACACCCTGATAACCACCCATAACACCCTAATGATTACATAGCAACACCCCAACAACCACCTAGAACACCCTAGCAACTATATAACAACACCCTGATATGCACACAAAACATCCTAGTAACATAACAACACCCTGTCTATTACCCAGAACACCCTAGCAACTACATAACACCCCAACAACCACCCAGAACATCCTAGTAATATAGCAACACCCTGGCCACCTAAGAAAACCCTAGCAACTACTGTACATAACACCCTAACAACCACCCAGAACACCCTATTAACACATAGAAACTCCCTGAAACCACAGAGAACACTGTAACAAAACATAGCAACTCCCTGACAACCACCCCAACACCCTACCAACTACATAGCAACAACCTGGTAACCACCCAGAACACCATAGCAACAACCTAGCAGCACTTTAGCAACTACCGCCAACAATAGTATTGTTGTATTGACTTTTGCATACAAGTAACAAAAAAAAACATGATTAATATAAAGTGGGTTTCCCTGCAAACTCAGCAAACAAGCATAAATAGACTAGTCAGACTAATAAAGGCCAGTATATCACACTGTGGGGTTTTTTTTCTTCTTTTAATTATCAAGAGACGTTTGACAGCGTGAATCATCGTTAACCTGTCTAAACGGTTGCAGTCAGAGGCTTTCACTGAGGTAAACGGCACAATTAGCAGCGCGGCAAGCGAGAGGAGGATTCAATTTGACATCCATCTGTCTTGATCCATCTCTTCTGATCATGTGAAATGCTGAACTAGGGGCTTTAACATTCAATTACGCTCCTCGGGTTAATCCTGAGTAAAGTGTCAATGCTTTAATCATGAATTAGCAAACTCTGGTAAAAACAACTGGCTCCAGGTGCTGGTAGGGCTTTTTTTCCCCCTAAATATCTGATTGATTTTCTGACTGATTATTGAATCAGTAAAATGAGCTTGAGTATTTATACTTTTACCTCATCTCATACTTACTGATATGCAAAGCTTGACACATGTGACAACTAGACTCGGCCTTCTCTGTTGAAGTTTTGAGATATTTAAACGTTCAAAATGTCTTACATTTACACCATGCATGTTGTATAGAAACACAATTCATGCAGAAATAAATGGAGCAGCAACATGCATGTGATGCATGTGCATGCTTGAATCCAACTGATGTTAAAATGTATGTCCTGGGCACAATATGTAGTTGCAAACAGAAAACAAAGCATGGTTTCTTCTTAAGTCTGAATGATTGTAGGTGTTTGACCTCCACAGGTGCAGCAGAGTCATAAACACAGCTGGTGTGATTCAGTCTTTAAACTCACACACTCCGGACACAACCTTTCTAACCTCCTGAACCATGCAAAGCGACCCCTGCACACACACACACACACAGGCCAGACCGTCATTAGCCTGTGGGGACAATATCAATGTGCTCTAATGCTTTACAACTCAGACCTGATCCACTACCAAATTAAAATGCCAGTTATTGTTACAGTTCAATTTTCTGCTCTTGTTAATCTTAAATAGCCAAAGAATTACAGTATACAATACAAAGAGCATTTACATTCTGCATTACAGGAACATAAGAGCTAAGAATGAGACTGCTTGTAGCAGTTTGCTAATAGCAACCACAAAATAAGAAACATTTTTCTTGCTCTTGTGCCGTTTCCACTGCAATTTGAAGGATTTTGACAAGCCTTGGTTATCTTTAGGCATTATCTCACATTTCAACTATACATGGAATTTAATTATCATTTGAAGAACGGAAAGAAATTTAGCACATTTACTTTTTTATGGAGAGCACAAAAAGCTAAAACTCTTAAAACTCTACATTTTGTTTTATTGCATGTATTTTTCACTTGTTTAGAGCATAAACATGATAAAAATTAGACAAATTACCTGAAACTTAATTTCTTTTGTTATTGTTAACTGAAAAAAAAACTAACATTTGTTGTTGTTGTTGTTGTTAATTAAAAAATGCTGAAATAAATGTTTGATGAAAACCTTAAATTTAAAAATCTGAAATAATGAATAAAATAAAAAATAAATTAAACATATGTATTCCAATATAAAAATATGGAAAATATTTAAGAAAAAAATAAATATATAAATAAAAATGACTAAATGAAATGGCTAAATTACTAAAACCTAAATTAAAATGAAAACTAAATATATAAGGAAACATAGTGTTAAGTGCTAAAATAGTACATAAATAATACTAAAATTACACTGATATGATTTATTTATAAAATAAATGACTTATAATTTATATAAAATAAATGTATTAAATATAAATTATAGAATTTGTAAATTATTTTTACTTATAAATTATTAATTGATAAATGATAAAGAACATAAAATGACTTTAACCTAAATTAAAATTGAAAATATAAAAAAATTCAACTTTTTAATAAACACTATAATAATAATAATAATAATAATAATAATTAATAAAATAACACTGATCTTGTGTTGCTTTCCAAACAAATTGAAAGATATTTAATTATTTATACTAGGAAACAAACCAAAGTAAAAACTCATTAAGACATTCTAAAATTTTAGTCCGTTTCTCGCACAAACAGCATTATTCCACAATACATTAAATATTAATACAAATTCAAGCAATACATAAAAACAAAATTACACAACAACAAGTAGTAGGCAAGACTGTCACATGACCTCAGTGAAGTGCATTG
Organism: Labeo calbasu; assembly: GCA_019740295.1. Classification (NCBI taxonomy): domain Eukaryota; kingdom Metazoa; phylum Chordata; class Actinopteri; order Cypriniformes; family Cyprinidae; genus Labeo; species Labeo calbasu. The sequence goes on along the minus strand of JAHKKF010535106.1, from coordinate 799 downwards.
CATTGTGGGATACAGCTTTTTTAAGCATTCAGCTCTGTTCCAGACAAATATGTAATCTGTATTCTGCTATACTATAGAGAAGATTGTGTCAAATATAAACACTCTGAATGAATCTTTTGGGTCATTTCCTGAATCATTTGCATGCCTCAGAACGCCCTGCGACGATGATTTACGCTCATTGTCAGGCGTTTTCTGCACAGCGCTGCATTTTCTCCATATTGATGATCAGCGCGTGTGACTCTGCCTGATGCTGCTCCTGATTATGCAGGACTCTCAGAGCAAGCCGCTGTTAATCAGCACGGACAGAGGTTAGAACAGCTCAATACGAGAGATGGTCGAGCTTTGATCCGAACAGCCATGCAGAACATTCCGGCCAAAGCGTCAGAAAGTGTGCTGTCAGGCCTTTTGGATTTAAATTAAACCCTGTTAACCCAGAGAGGAAGGAGAAGGAAGACGGAGAGCAGAAGTCAGGGATGTGCCATTTTCTCTGACGTTCAGAGTGGACGACCATTAACAATTTGTGTGCACAGCAGAAAGAAATAAGTGCCTGCTGACAGATGGATCAATCCTGCGTTTCAGGTAGAGAATTCTTAACTACACAAGTTCTACAGCTCAGCAACGAGTCATATTAGGGATGCATAAACTAGCAGAACTTTAGCTTGGATCGCTAGTAAAGCAAAAGTTCACCCAAAAACATTGCTTACTCACCCTCATGTGGCTTCAAACTTTGAAGATTTTCTATCTTCTATGAAAGGCTCAGATGTGGTGCTTTTAGCATCATTGATCTCATTCCTAATGC
>JAHKKF010535104.1:0-12847 GCA_019740295.1 Labeo calbasu | reverse complement strand
TGAACGCACGTGATGGAGCTTTACTACTAATCAAAGTACCGGCTTCATTGACTAAACGCGCCTCACGACATCGTGCGATTAATCGTGCAGCCCTAATTATAAGACAAATGTATTATTCTTATTACATTATAACAAGTAAGGTTTTGGTAAAAACTAACCAAAATCTCTGCACAGGAGAGACTTGGTGTTTCCAAACAAGAGGAATCACATCCAGTATTGACACTGGCTATCAACCAAAATGGCTTGAAAAATATCAGCATATAGGCAAAAATCCAATATCGTGCATCCCTACAAACTACACAAAAAGATTTTATTTTTTTTTTTTTAACCCAAATGCTGGGTTCAACCCATTGGATCAGTTTATTGGGTTATTTTTAATACCCAGGTGCTGGGTTATTTTTTTCTTTTTAACCCAAATGCTAGGTTCAACTTGTTGGGTCATTTTATTGGGTTGTTTTTAATATTTTTAACCCAGGTGCTGGGTAGTTTTTCTGTAACTCAGATGCTGGGTCATTTGACGCTGCGTTATTTTTTAACCCAAATGCTGGGTTCAGACTGTTGGATCAGTTTATTGGGTTATTTTTAATATTTTTTACCCAGGTGCTGGGTTATCTTTTTCTTTTTAACCCAAATGCTAGGTTCAACTTGTTGGGTCATTTTATTGGGTTGTTTTTAATAATTTTTAACCCTGGTGCTGGGTAGTTTTTATGTAACTCAGCTGCTGGGTCATTAAACACTAGGCTCCTTTTATTTTTATTTTTATTTTTATTTTATTTTTTTTAACCCAAATGCTGGGTTCAGCCTGTTGGGTCACTTTATTGGGTTATTTTTAATATTTTTAACCCAGGTGCTGGGTAGTTTTTCTGTAACTCAGCTGCTGGGTCATTTAATGCTGGGTTATTTTTTTTTTTAACCCAAATGCTGGGTTCAGCCTGTTGGGTCATTTTATTGTGTTATTTTTAATATTTTTACCCAGGTGCTGGATTATTTTTTAAACCAGATGCTAGGTTCAACTTGTTGGGTCATTTTATTGGTTTACGGTTTTAATTTTTTTTTTACCTAGGTGCTGATTAGTTTTTCTGTAACTCAGCTGCTGGGTCATTTAATGCGGGTTTTTTTTTTTTACCCAAATCCTTGGTTCAGCCTGTTGGTCATTTTATTGGGTTATTTTTAATATTTTTACCCAGGTGCTGGGTTATTTTTTTAAACCAAATGCTAGGTTCAACTTGTTGGGTCATTTTATTAGATTATTTTTAAAATATTTTTTAACCCAAGTGCGGGTTAGTTTTTCTGTAACTCAGCTGCTGGGTCATTTTTAACTCTGGGTTATTTTTTTCTACCCAACTGCTGGGTTAAGCCCGTCTCTGACGAAACAACCCAGTTGCTGAGGTACAGTTGCTCTCTACAGGAGAGAGCGGTTCTCAGCGCTCAGGTTTGTATACATTTTATTTCATTTATAACGTCTTTACTGTGCTGTAAATTATATTATTTTACGCAAAACAACATAAGGACGAGATGTCAGTCGCAGTTGTTTCGCAGGATGGAAACGCCTTTTGGCTTGCATAAAATAAACAGATTTTTTTCATTATTGTACTGACTTTAATTTAGTTTGATATTAAAATATGTTCTCTAATGTCAGTACTGTTCGTTTACAGGCAGGTTTTGGAGTCAGTCACGGCATCTTTCAGCTACGAGTGAAACGCGAGGCCGTGGTCTGAAGTTCGCAGTCACCCCACCAAACAGCAGCCCTTCACCGGCTCAGATTTCAGCAACACACTGGCACGAGGATTAGTGCTATATCTGTAAAAATCAATTACAGAGAACGTTTGAACACTAAAATTAAAATGCTACTTTTAAAATGTTACTTTGTCTTAAATGCTTGTTAAACCAGTTTAAACAAATGTATTTTTGCAAACTATGCTGTATTCACCCAAATAAATTCAATTTGTCTTGATTTTGTCCAAGTGTTCTTGCTAAACAAATGTTCATGTTTAGATTATCGCTGTTGCCTTTCTAATTCTGTGTTCCAGTTCCAGTCCATTTTAAGCCAGCAATATAATAATTTTTAAACAATAGTTGACTTAAATAAAATAACCCAGCTTGTGATTGCCCAATACTTACCCAGCGCTGGGTTGCCAAATAACCCAAGTTGGGTTGTTTTTAACCCAGCATTTTTTTTTAGTGTACTATTGTGCGTTTCTAGCTTCCACAACAGCTAAAAAGGTCATACATCAGATCATGAATATTTAACGTACAATAACAGTGTTTGTTCAATTTAGCAAGACTTTTACCCTTTTAATCCAGCGAGAACATATAAAAGTCAGCATGACGATCTAGACAACAACAACAATAAAAAAAAAAAAAAGAAGCAAGAGAAGCAAAACTGGACACAATCTCATCCCATCCAAGCTGAAATTGTGAGATTACAGTAGCATGTTATCATGGTTCATTTCAAATTGTACAGATGCAGTGATGCACTGTGCTCAGTCCATGGGGTTCTGGCTCACATCAGGAAATGAATAAATCATCCTTTTGATTCCATCTGCGACTGAGATAGGCACACATAATGGAGACATTACACTGCAGGCACAGGCTGTGTACATCAAAATCCAATGCTACGGTAATTACGGGCATCTGTACATTCAGAGACGACAGGACACAGGAGATATTAGCTTAATGTATATTCCATACACACAAAACCCAGTCGTATAGGTTTATAATAACACGCCAATTTAGGTTCACATGAACGGCAACGAAGGATAATTAGGCTTGGTTGTGACGGCTGAAGGATTTATTACTTCAGGGCTCAACAATAAGGATGATCCGATGGCCTGGAGCCAGCACGAGTGTATTTCAGGTCAGCTGATAGCACTGCCAAAAATGAAATATGGCATCTATCCTGCACACAGTCCATTATAAACCGATCAGTAATGATTTCAGCAAGTGTTTATGAAGTGTAGAACAGCCAGAGTTGCATTGTAGCTGTAAAAATGAGCTGGTATTGTACTACATAATTTTTCCTTTTTTTTCTAAATTAATTTTAAATTCTAATTCTAAATGAACATAACATTCTATTGATACATTTTCTTACACTATATATATATATATATATATATATATATATATATATATATCTCATGAATATTATATTATATAATATATACATAAAATTATAATTATATTTTTTAATTGTTTTTTTTATAATTAAAAATATGAAGCAAAGAGAAAGGTTAAAAAATAGCTGAACTACTGAATATAAAAAAAAAATTCTTGTTCAACCAAAAATAAATTAAAGAGACAAACATGACAATCTACATCAGATCTCAACGCACGCTGTATAAATACAGGCATCACACCGAGTCGGTCTCTCTCTACAGCCCTAAAAAGAGTGCAACCCTCAGCCTGTTCGTTTGAATGGGCTGCTGACATGTCACTATTCACTGGGACACGAGCCCAGAACGTTCCACAGAGCTAACCTTGGGACAGAGGGTGGCTCCGGACCAACACTCACAGTCGGAACCCCAGCGGATCACACAACACAGATCTAGGCGGAGCACTGGCACTAATTTTGGACAACGTTAGATATGCACAGATATGGACATTCTGACCTCGACCAAAAGCTTATTTGTATGTAGGGCTGATAAATCGATTAATCGCAACCAAAACAAATGTTTGTGTTTACATAATGAGTCTGTACTGTGTATAGATTTATATAAATATTTATTGTGATTAATTGCAATTAATCACGATTAATCGATCTGACAGCCCTATTTTTGTGTTATGGCCCACAAAGTATATGACCAATGCAATGCAATACAATATGAAGTAGCTGTTTAGTAAGCAGGATATTTATGAATTATATTTTACCTTGCAAAATTTGTTATTTTAGACTTTTATCCTCTGGATTTACAATAAGGAACATACAACCTATAATATAATATAATATAATATAATATAATATAATATAATATAATATAATATAATATAATATAATATAAGCTGTGCAGTAAACAGGATATTTAAAATCAACCATATTTTTTATATATATAATTTTCTTTTCTGATTTTAAGATATATTTGTTTTTTAATATTACAGTATATTTACAAAACAACATCCTAAAACCTCAAACATTTTTGCATTCTTGCAAAGTTTTATATATAGACAACAACATTGTCAAAATGATCCTGTTCACAAGGATCTGTAAAAAACTACGGCTGTCAGACGATTAATCGCGATTAATCGCATACAAAAAAGTTTGCGTTTGCCTAATATATATATGTGTGTGTATACTGTTTATTATTATATTATGTATGTATTGTTATGCATATATAAATGTACACAGATTAATGTATATATTTAAGAGAAATGTTATTTATATGTTGTGTTTTATTTATAATACAAATTACATAAAATAATACATTTACTTGTAAATATTTCTTAAATATATACATGAATGTGTTTGTATTTATATATAAACTACAAACAAATTATACTAAATACATATACTTGTAAATATTTCTTAAATCTACATAATTACACAAGTACACATATATTAGGCTAATTCAAACTTTTATTTTGTACGCGATTAATCGTTTGACAGCCCTAGTAAAAACACCAAACAATTCTGTATTCTTGATGCCAGGACAATAGATGGCGATGTCACACTGTGAAGAAACACTGCACTTGTGCACGTAAAGCTATAGACTGAACATGTAATATGCATGTGTATGATGTCTCCATTTTCACAAATTCGCTTTAAAACTTTTGTAGTTTACACAGAGACGATAATGCTATTGTTTTCAAAAACATCTGACAATTTGCATTTTCAGGTCCCCAAAACACACTGTGTAGATGAATGGCCAAAAAGCCCAAAATGTTTTCTGTTTTTAGCTGACAATGTGTCGTATAAATGCCTCTTTATTTAATCTAGAATATTAGTACCTGTCGCCATCTCGCTTAATGGCCAGAACAACAACAAAAATAAACAACAAAAGCCACTGCGTAGCAAGCAAAATACTTAGAAATTATATTTTGTTATATCTGCCATCTATAGAAGCCCTGTTTCCACCATTATTAAAAAAAAAAAAAAAATTTGCATAATATAATCTCATAACTGCGAGTTAAAGTCAGAAGTGTGAGATATGAACTTGCAACTGCGAAAGTCAGAATTGTGAGAGAACTCTCTCGTCAACGCGAGTTTGTATCTCGCAATTGATTTTCTCAGAATTGCATGATACAATCTTGCAATTGCGAGTTATAAAGTCAGAATTGTGAGAAAAACGTCATCATGCAAGTTTGTATCTTACAATTTTTCCCCTCAGAATTGCATGATATAAACTCACAATTGCAAGTTATAAAGTCAGAATTGTGAGATAAAACTTTGTCGCCAANGTATCTCGCAATTGATTTTCTCAGAATTGCATGATACAATCTTGCAATTGCGAGTTATAAAGTCAGAATTGTGAGAAAAACGTCATCATGCGAGTTTGTATCTTACAATTTTTCCCCTCAGAATTGCATGATATAAACTCACAATTGCAAGTTATAAAGTCAGAATTGTGAGATAAAACTTTGTCGCCAATGCAAGTTTGTATCTTGCAATTCTGACTTTATAACTCGCAATTGCCCGAATTGCGAGTTTACAGCTATAATTTCTATAATATAAAGTCGCAATTATTAAAACTAAATGTTAAATAAATAAATGATTATAAAATAAAGTCACTTAGTTTTTTCTCACAATTGCAAGTTCACATCACATAATTCTGATAAAAATTGTCCAAATTGTGAGATAAAAAGTCAAAATTACCTTTTTTTTTGTATTATTCAGTGGCGGAAACGGGAATATGACATGCTGTTGATTTATTTTATTTACATTTATAATACCAATAATTAATTAATTAATATAGTATTTTTAACATTATTGCCAAAACAAGCCCGTTTGGTCAAGAGCAAACAAATTTAAGATGATGTGGAATTTCAAGCAGTTCTGATCACAGTGATCCGAATGCTGTGAAAGTGTAAGGACTGTTGAATGAATCAAAAACTTGTTTGTATGAGTGTGAATTTGATTTATTTTCAGATTTGACATGAGAAAAACGTATAACCCTGAATCTATAACACGCACCTCGCACTACAATCAGGACTGAAATGGTTTAATAGCAATTTTAGGTTTAATATAAAAAAAAGCCAAAACTGTCAAAAAGGTCATAGTGAACCTCAACACAAAGTGCAACGGTCTCATGACAGCCTGACATTTCAGAGTCATATTTGGCACTAATTCTGGTTTACCAGGCCCTAGTTCCAGCACTGAAAAATGTAGAATCAGCATTCCTTAAATATCCATGACACAGTGCCTGACCTCCACGTGAATCCAGTCACTATCTAGTCCATCTACTGCAGTCAGGTTGAGCAACAAGAACTGTAATCAATGCTGTGATTAGCGTCTCATCAACACAGCCTCTAGCCCAAACAACTAATTGACTGGTTTGTTCTGAAATCATGTTATTAGAAATGTCATGGTCACATGTCAACATAAATACAGTGAAGTCTTGAGTCACGTTTTCAGGCTCTTAAAACCAGTGTTGGTGAAGCTCCAGTGAAAGAGTACCTTGCCAAACTACTCAAGTAAGTTAGAAGTCACGTCCCCCTATGAAAAAGTGGATAATATTACAAAATGCTATAAAAGATATTATCAGATCAAATAATTTCTTGTGCAAAAACAATCTTTACTGAGGTGAGCAAACCTAAAACTGACTTCAATAATACATTGAAACAAAAATAATAAACTAGTGCTGTCAATCGATTAAAAAACTGATTAATCATATTTTTCTGAAATTAATTGTAATTAAGTATTTGATTTTTTTCCCGTTAAAGATTTTAAATATACTTTTAAACAATTTCACATTCAATCTTCAAATAATGTAGAGACAAAAACAATAAACTACTGTCAATCAATTAAAAAAAAATAACTAATCGCACAATTTTCCGAAATTAATCACGATTAATTGCGATTAATCTTATCTAATAATAAAGGTTTTAAATATACTTTTATATTGCAATAGTTTCACATTTAATGTTCAATTTAATGTAGAAACAAAAATAAACTACTGTTGTCAATCAAAAAAAAAAAAAAAAAACATTTTTCTGAAATTAATTCAGAAAAAAAAAAAGTTTATAAATACTTTTATATTGCAATAATTTCACATTTAATGTTCAAATTAATGTAGAAACAAATAATAAACTAGTGCTATCAATTATCAAAAAAAAAAAAAAAACTATTTGCACATTTTCCTGAAATTAGTCACGTTTAATTTACGATTTATCTCACCTAACATTAAAACATTTTAAACATACTTTTATATTGCAATAATTTCACATTCAATCTTCAAATAATGTAGAAACTAAAATAAACTACTGCGGTCAATCAATTAAAAACAAATAACTAAATCACACATTTTTCTGAAATTAATGGTTATTAATCCAACCTAACATTGAAGTTGAAATGCACTTTAATATTGCAATAACTTCACATTCAATCTTCAAATTAATGCAGAAACAAAAATAAACTAGTGTTGTCAATCAATAAAAAAAAAAAAAAAAAAGTTATTAAAATCGCACATTATTCTGAAATTAAATCGCAATTTATCCCACCTAACAGTAAACTTTTTAAATATACTTTTATATTGCAATAATTTCATATTCAATCTTCAAATTAATGCAGAAACAACATAAAGGCAGTATATTTTTTATTCTATTATTGCTGCACAATTTTGAGGAACTTTTTTTTTTTCTGATAAAAATCACAACTGTGACAAAAAACAACAACAAAAAAAAAAAAAGACTGTACAATATCACCTTGCGCAAAAACCTTTATTAGGGTGTGTAAATTTCAACAGCTCACAAAACACTGAAACAACAATTGTTTAAAATACATTAAATACGTAAAATAAGTAAAATGACAAAGTAATGAATATTATGTAATTAATCAGCAAATCTATGTTTAAACCACTTAATTAAAAAACGGGTTATCGGAGCAAAGTGATTCACTAAAACAAATTGATTTAATGGAATGATTCAGATTTCTTAAAGCCACATGCTAGAAAAATCCTCAGTACTGGAAAAGCAACATTTACGTAAAATTACTGAGATTGTTACATGACTGTAAAATCAAGTTTGTTAGACGTTAAAGTCAGTATTTAAAGTTAATGCTTAAAAGGAGTTAACCCAATAACTCTTTTCCATTCAATAAAAGTGCATGGTGACTACAACCATCAAGCAACACTAAGCAAGTATGGAAAAGACCAGCTCAGACATTCTGCTAAACATCATCTTTGGTGTTCAACAAAAGAAATGAAGTTTTACTGGCTTTAAACAACACAAGGGTGCGTAAAATACAAAAAAAATAAATAAATAAATAAATCACTTTGTTTGAGGTGAACTATGCTTTTTAAACTACTTTTGGACTTGTTTAAGCACCAGGCTTAACACCAGTCAGATAAGGCCATTGCTTGAAACAACAAATCGATGGGAATCACCTGTGGAACTGCAAAGTAGTACAAACTAAGAGGAAGGTGAAGACGCCGCCGTTCGTGCTTCCCCTCCGGTGCCACTCAAGCCATTACGTAAGTCGATAACCCCGGACACCAAACGCAGGGGCAAAACACCCAGCGTGTAATATACTTTATCCATGAAGAAAGAGTAGATAAGCATTCTCTCAAGATCATTATAGCCCTTTAATGACCATTTCTGCAGCCTGCTGACCGAAGCCATCTGTGCACGACACGCTACTCTCCAGAGGACCGCCGTGGGCTCAGAGGAACGGAATGTAGAAACACACACGGCCAACCCGCGATCCAAGAACAACCTCTGAATTACTTCACCTATTGACACCTTGAAACTCTGTGCCAAGGATCTGACTTCCATTTGAGAGCGGACAGAGTCCAATTGGATTCACTCGTCGCCATCAACGTGTCAGTTTGACACAAAGCGACTAATCTTATGATGCCTGTTTCTACCACAGAATAAAAAAATAAATTAAAAAGGGATTTATGACTTTTCATTTCACAGATCAGCTTTTTTTTTTTCCCAGAACTGCAAGACATGTACTCAGAATTGTCAGATATAAACTTAGTTCTGAGAAAAAGAAAAGGCAGAACTGAGAGATATAAACTCAAAGATAAACTCGGAAGTCCGAGAGGGGGAAAAAAAACAATTGCAAAATATATATCTAGCAATTCTGAGTTTCTCTCACAATTCTGAGATATCTTGTAATTCCAAGATTATATCTAGCAATTCAGAGTTTTTTTCCTCATAATTCCGAGTTTATATTTCGTAATTGTAAGACATAAACTTAGAATTCAGAAAAAGAAAAACCTTAGAATTGCAAGATAATAGAAGCTCAGAATTGTGAGATATAAACTCGGAATTATGAGGAAAAAACTAGGAATTGTGAGAAATATACTCGGAATTGTGATGAATTGTGAGATGGAAACTCAATTGAGTAAAAAAACTGAATAGTGAGATATAAAATCAGAATTGTGAGATAGAAACTGAAAATTCTGAATTTTTGGGAATTTTGCCATTGTAATTTTATATTTTGCAATTCCAAGGTTATATTAGGAATTGCAAGATATAAACTCAGAATTGTGAAATATAAACTCAATTATGATGAAAAACCTCAGAATTGCAAGGTATAAGCTTACAGACAGAAAAAATAGGAATTGTGAAATATAAACTTGGAATTCTGAGGAAAAAAAACTAGGAATTGTGAGAAATAAACTCAGAATTCTGAGGAAAAAACTAGGAATTGTGAGATATAAACTTGGAATTCTGAGGAAAAAAAAATAGGAATTGTGAGATATAAACTCGGAATTGCAAAAGAAACTCGGAACTGTAAGACAAATTTAGAATTCTGAGGAAAAAGTAATTGCAAGACATAAACCAAGGAAAAAAAAACTGAATTCAGATTAAAAAAAATAAAAAAAGAAAAGGTCAGAGTTGTGACAAACTCCAAATTTTGAGAAAAAAAAAAAAATAAAAAAAATACACCTTTAATATACTAGTGACGCACCAGAATTTTAGCAAACAAACATATTTGGATAAAACTGCAAAAAATAAATAAATAAATAAAATAAAATAAAATAAAAATAAACATTACAGTTAATTTTTTAGTTTCCAAAATAAGTTTGGAGGGCTGAAATGATTGACCGAAAAAGTTAGCGCATTGACTGTCTCAGTGTCCATCTCATGCACACAATATGGAAAAGCTACAACAGGTGAACATGTCAGCAGCATGGACTTGTTTCACTATGACCAAAAATAAAATAAAAAAAAAAGCAGCAAATAAATTTTCGGTACATTACAAGTTTACACATTTCTACGCTAAATAATTGTCTTAGTGACAATTGCTGTAGCAGTGTCATGACACTACGGGACATTTCACCCAAAACGTGAAGTTCTGCTTCACCTCTATGTTGTTCCAAGCTCTATAGAAACAATCTTAAAGCTCTATAGAAACAATGTTTGCTTGCTGTGTGACATGCATGCCTCTGCTGGATAAGACAAAACCTTCGGACTCAAAGTTACAACAAACAGAAAAAGGAACAACGTGCAATAAGCCAAGATGCCACAAAGCATTTCCCTATTGACATACAAACAACAGGGCGGCCCAGTAAAATGGCTGACCCATTTATTAGCAGAGCCAAGTCATTCTGACTACCACCGTTTCTCTCTCCATCAAGCATCAAGAACGGAAGAGGTGAAGCCCAGCTCTCATCCTAATACAGTATTCAACAAATGACTAAGCGACAGACATGATCTTTTTTTTTTTTTTCTTAGAAAACTAAGGTGTAGATGTGATACAATCTGGCCATCACAAGTGCACACACAAAAAAAAAAAATTCCGGTCAGAATTTGCCTGAATTAAGCAGACGTTTCCAGTGCCGCAGGCCTTTTCAAATCATGCAACCTAATATGGAAACATAAGCTATTATTTTACTAAGAGGTCATTAGGGATGCACTGATACTAAAATTCTGGCAAATAATGGTGCGTATAAATTTTTATATTTTAACAAATAATTGATGATATTAAAATTATCCATCATTTTGTCTAAACGAATCAAACTGTATCAACCAAATTTATTTTAAACAGTGTTGGCAAAATGCATGTAATGTAAGTTATGGAATCAGATTATTTTTCCCCCAAGTAACTTGTAATGCTTTATTTTTTAATGAGGCTTATTCATTTCACTTTTGGTGTAAAAGCGATTTACATTTGCCAAAAATTTGGGCTGTCAAACAACTAATTGCGATTAATCGCATACAAAATAAATGTTTGAGTTTGCCTAATATTTGTGTACTGTATGTAATTATTATGTATATATAAATACACAAATTAATGTACATATTTAAGAGAGATATGTTATTTATGTAAAAAAAAATTAAATAAATTAAAAAAAAAAAATTATATATATATATATATAAAAAATTATAATAAATACATATACTTTATATATATATATATATATATATATATATATATAAAAAAAAATTATAATAAATACATATACTTACTCAAACGTTTTTGTATGCGATTAATCGTTTGACAGTCCTACCAAAAGTAGAACATTTTATATATTAAAAAACAAACTAACAAAAAAACGAGCAAGCCCGTATCAGATTTAAAAAGTATGCAAAGGTAACACAAAAGTAACATAACATTATTTTTTCATAAAAAGCAATGCGTTACTTTTTTAGGGAGTAACTTCAAAAGTAACTTTACCCAACAGTGATTTTAAATAGGGGTCAACCGATATGCGTTTTTAATGGCTGACGCTGATACAGATTATTGCAAATTAAGTAGACCGATAACCGATATTTTGAACCAATAAATATTTCTAGTGTAAAAAAAAAAATAACAATTAATATCAAAATTAGGAATAACAAAGGCTCTGACAAAAAAAAAAAAAAAATTCTTTAAACGCTTGTAAATTACGTTATCGGCAAATCGGTTTCTAAAATGATTAATGCCAATAACCATAAAAATGCTTAATATTGGCCCTCAAAATCGGTCAACCCCTATGCTACAAGTGAATTTCAGCATCATAGCATTATAATTAGGGCTGGACAATAAGTCAGTATCAATGTATATCACAATATAATTTTTTTCAGTAACGGAGATATGATTTTTAAACATTTCCGATATTTTGATATACATTACCAGTGCTTCCCATACGCTGGGAAACGTAAAGCATTACATTCCATAAAAAAGTAACAAAGTAACGCAATTAGTTACTTTTTTTAGGAAATAACGCAATATTGTAATGCATTACTTTTATTAAGTAATTAATAGTAACTTTTCCCAAAAGTGATTTTAAGTAGTGGTCGACCGACATGGGTTTTTCAGGGCCAGTGCCAATACCGATTATTATAGATTAAGTAGACCGATAACTGATACACATCTGGTGCAAAAGTGAAAATTATTGTCAAAATTAAGAACAACAAAGGCTCAGACAAAAACTTTCGTCAAATGCTTTTAAATTATTTTATCAGCAAATTGGTTTTGAAAATAACCAATACCGATAACCATAAAAAAATGCTTAATGTCGGTGCTGATAATCGGTTGACCCCATATGTCTGGTGTAAAAATTAAAATTAATGTCAAAATTAAGAAGAAGGGCTCAGACAAAAACTCTTTAAATGCTTTTAAATAATTTTATTGGCAAATTTCTTTTTTGAAAACCATAAAAAATGCTTAATATCGATGCCGATTATCGGTCTACCTCATACGTCTGGTGAAAAAATTAAAATTAATGTCAAAATTATGAATAACAAGGGCTCAGACAAAAAC
>JAHKKF010535103.1:9392-25683 GCA_019740295.1 Labeo calbasu | reverse complement strand
ATATATATATATATATATATATATATATATATACATAAAAACTATACAAATCTAACAAAAATAGAAAACATTTTACAGCAGCATTTAAAACTGGGTCATGGAAAAACAGCAATGCTACATTTTAAAGACACAAATACTGGATGCTTGATACTGGAAGTGTGAAACTATACTGCAAACAGCTAATGCAAAGCAGTTAAGTTAGTAGTGTGGCTACTTTTAGCTAGTTAATCCACAGCTGATTGTTACAATGTGAGGAAACAGTCATATCGGATTGCTATCGACTCCTTTTTCCCAGCGTAAGGACAGCCTGAACACTGTAACAGTGACTGGCCCCTATAAACGTGTCAGATAGGGTGAGTTTGGACAGCTGGACTGAAAATCTGAAAGCTATTAAGTATTGAGCAGGCAGATGAGCGTGAACTCAAATAACCTAAAATATACTGCCAAAAAAGCAGCCACGCAAGCCTCAAGGATGACGCCGAAAAACACTGCAATATGAGTCAGAACGTCCAGACAAGCTGCTTATTATACAAGCCGTTAACAATGGAGCGTATTGTCGCAAACTGATGTCACTCACTATTTAAAGGCCTAATGTTTCCCACATTAGGTTTGTTTACAAAAACGGTCGAACACAGAAGTGCTAAATCCTTTTTCCTGCACCTCCACTGGAGATGTTGGTCAGCTGAAAACACACAGTTCGGCATTGGCGATCATTACTAATATGGCTACAACAAAGCAGCTTGTCAGGTACCAGACTGAGGCACGAGGCAGCTCGTGCTGGAAGCACATTGGAATTGCAGATGAGTGGAAAAAGGTCAGGAAACGGTGAACCTCAGCTCACATTAATTCTCAGCTTATCCACTTCTCAGTCAAAATGGAAATGTCATGTTTATTGCATTTCAGGTTCATTTGTCCAATGCTTTTCTTAAAGGCTGGCGAAGACAAGGAGAGGAATTGGTTTGATAATGGCTCGCAGGCTGTCCGACACGGGCGGCATTAGCATATCACGCTGTACGTTCTGTATTTGACCAGTGGGGGCTGATAAATTCGGCTCTGCGAAAAGCTCAGCTGTCTGGGGCCACTGCACATTAATGAAGCCATGAATTACACCCCTCTTGTTCAGACATCTTACAATCGCAGACATCACTGAGGAGGCTCTTCAACACCAATTTACTAGCGTGTTTTGATGGCCCCTGGTGCCTGTGTCTTTCCTGAGGCGAGGCTGTGTTCAGAGAGCGGCAGCCTGTGGTGCACCGCTGAGAAGGTGAACAAATGTGAGCGAAAACGCTGAGGGATTTTTTTCATCTTTTGACAATTAGGCATGAAGCCTGCTAGGGACATCTTACTTCACTGTGTCTCTTTGGTGCTGGGCGCCTAATTGGCCAAGACAAATTGGGTTTCAGCTACTGTACAAAGCAAGCAGAGGGAACATCGATGTGCAGAAGACAGCATACAAGACAGACTTAAATGACTCTGAAGATTTAAAAAAAAAAAAAAAAGTGTCACAACCATAGACCACACGATTACTAAAATTGGGAAGTAAATAGAGCCACAAAACCTATGTAATAATCTCTTTTAGATGCAGAATACTGTTAAAACTATTTCCTCCTGAGCCTGAATGATTAGTTATATAGAAAATGGCTCTTCCTGAAACCTGTGGTCTATCTGTTAAACCACTCCGCTGCCTGTACCGCTTTATGGTTTTGACATTATGACATTTTATGGTTTTCTCAACCGTGAGTAATGTGACTGGCCTAATTCCTCTTTGTGTTTTTACTAAATAGCTCTACAGTAAAATGACAATAAATACTGGTAATAGCATAACAAAAATGCACTCGGACTGAATCACCACTTATAAAGTAGCAGATCAGTGCCTGAAAAAGCGCACTGCTCAGCAGTAACATTTTACTGGGAGGAGGATAAGTCACTTGATACCAATGAATCTGATAAACCGAAAATGACCAGATAATTAAAAAAATGACTAAATACACTACCAGTTAAAAGTTTTTGAACAGTAAGATTTTTAATGTTTTTAAAGAAGTCTCTTCTGCTCACCAAGTCTGCATTTATTTAATCCAAAATACAGCAAAAGCAGTAATATTGCGAAATATTTTCACTATTTAAAATAGCTGTTTTCTATTTGAATTTATTTTAAAATGTCATTTATTCTTGCGATCAAAGCTACATTTTCAGCATCATTACTCCAGTCTTCAGCATCACATGGTCCTTCAGAAATCATTCTAATATGCTGATTTCAAAATTATATCAATATTTAAAACAGTTGAGTACATTTTTTAGGATTCTTTGAGATCCAAAGATCAGCATTTATCTGAAATAAAAAGCTTTTGTAACATTATTAACTATACCATTCAAAAGTCAGTATATTTATTGGGAAAGAAATTAGAGAAATGAATACTTTTATTTAGCAAGGACACTTTAAATTAATCAAAAGTGATGATAAAGATATTTATAATGTTACAAAAGATTTCCATTTCAGATAAATGCTGAATTTTTATTTATCAAAGAAACCTGGGGAAAAGAAAAAAAAAAAATAATAATAATAATTCTACTCAGCTGTTTTAAATCGGAATAAACTCATTTTAAATTATTCAAATAGACAGTTATTTTAAATAGTAAAAATATTTAAAAATTTAAAATGCAGGCCTGGTCAGCAGAAGAGACTTCTTTCAAAAACATTAAAAATCTTATTGTTCAAAATTTTGCCTGGTAGTGTGGATCAACATGGTTTTACCATGCTATGTTATCATTATTATTAAACGGTTTTAATAGCAAGCAAAATCATAGCCCAAACAATTAAAGAATTAGTTCACTTTCAGAATAAAAAAAATCCTGATAAATTAGTCACCCGCATATCATCCAGATTGTTCATGACTTTCTTTCTACAGTCAAAAAGAAGGTTTTTGCAGAAAACATTCCAGGATTTTTCTCCATATAGTGAACTTCAGTGGGAGCCAACAGGTTGAAGGTCTAAATTGCAGTTTCAATGCAGCTTCAAAGGACTCTACACAAGAACTTATCGAAACAAATAATAAAAAAAATAATAAAATAAATAAAAATGTATATACTTTTTAACCACAAATGCTTGTCTTGCACTAGCTCGACTTTACACATTAAGTAGACTCATAGGAAAGGTCACATGTGACGTAGGCAGAAGTACCGACCCAGTGTTTACAAAGCAAACATGCAAAGAAAGTCAAATACCCTCTACAAAAAAAAAACAAAAAAAAAAACAGGAAAAATGAGATTGAGTTTTTCACCCTACACTACCTGTTTGAGTAAACAGAGAAAGAACTAACCACACATGACCTTAAGTCGGGCATTTGTTGTTAAATTTGTTTGGAAAATGATTAATCGTTTCGCTAGATAAGACCTTTATTCCTCAGCTGGGATCGTGTAGATCCCTTCATAGCTGCATTAAAACTGCAATTTGGGCCTTCAACAATTGATCCCCATTAAAGTCCACTATATGGAGAAAAAAATCCTGGAAAATTTTCCTCAAAAACCTTAACTCTTTTCAAATGAAGAAAGAAAGACATGAACATCTTGGATGACATTAGGGTGGGTAAATTATCAGGAAGTAGAATAATAGAAACATTATTATTCTAAAACACTACAATAAAAACAACAAGCAATTTTTTTTTAATTTATATGCTTTGGCATAGAAGCTAATCACTAATCCGAATGAAATACCGTTCCATTCTCAGATTCTCACATCTAATTTTAGCATTGGCAAAAACAGCACCTGCAATTTTAAATCTGGAGTGAAGGTCAGTTATGTTGTCAACTTACAGTGTTTAATGCGTTAAGTGTAGTGTCGTCTCGTGAGGCGGCGAGACAGCCGTCCTCTGTTGACCCCCCATCACACATCCCTGCAAACGCTGCCATGCTCCTGCCAGCCAGAGAGAGAGGGAACATTGATGAATTCGAAGCTGGCAGTGACACATTGTACAACATGACTGAAAAGCATCGGCTGACAGTGGGACTTACCTGGCTGCCCGCAGGTACATGAGCAGGTCACAGTCGTTGACCCCCGGCATCCAGACCAGCTCCTCATTCTCTGTCACGGTCTGACCTCCAGGAGAGGGAAAGGGCTGGAGCTCTGGCAGCTTGGCCTAATTTGGCAAAGAGCAAAGGGGACGGACAGCTGCGGTCACAACACAAATAGCACTAGCGTTGAGTGCTAAATATCAATTTTCAAATTCATTTAATCTCCACATGCATCGAGCCGACGGAGGGGTGCAAACAATCACGGATGATTAAAGACCTTGCTTGAATCAACGAGGCAACTAAGCATTATTCAGCTGTAGAAATGTGTTCAAACTTCTCTACACTCAACACCATAGAAGAACCTTTTTGTCCAAATGGTTCCATAAAGAACCTTTAACATCTGAAGAACCTTCCCGTTTCACAAAAGGTTCTTTGTGGCTAAAGAAGGTTCTTCAGATTATAAAAAAAGGTGTGAAGAGATGGTTCTTTAAAGAACCTTTGACTGAATGGTTCTTTGTGGAACCAAAAATGGTTCTTCTACAGCATCGCTGCGAAGAATCTTTTAAAGCACCTTTATTTTTAAGAGTGTAGTTGACACTGACACAACGTAGGCAGTTTTGAAGTGTGTCCAAATATGAGCAAGCATAAGAAATAGACATACAATACTATTACAAACAATATTTTTTGGGGGGTCAGTAAGATTTTTATGTGTTTGAAAGAAGTTATGCTCACCAAGGCTGGCTTTACTGGATAAAAAATATAGTAAAAACACCAATATTATTACAATTTAAAAAGATAGTTTTATGAAGCTACAAGAATAAGAATTGTTGAATAAAGTCGTTATTTTTGTTTTCTTTGTGCACAAAATATTCTTGTAGCTTCATAAAATTATGGTTGAACCACTGATGTCACTTGGACTATTTTAATGATGTCCTTACTACCTTTCTGGCTCTTAAACATGGTAATTATCTATGCAGAAAATATCAGAAAGCTCGTGGATTTTATCAAAAATATCTCAATTTATGTTCCGAATATGAACGAAGGTCTTACAGGTTTTACAGAATGTTCATTTTTAGGTGAAATATTCCTTTAAGACAACTGTTTTCCATTTCAAAATATACTAAAATGTAATTTATTCTTGTGCTTGCAAAGCTGAATATTTTATAGTGTTACATGATCCTTCAGAATTCATTCCAATATGCTGATTTGGTGCTCAAGAAACATCAATATTAAAAACAGTTGTGTGGTCTAATATTTTCTGGAAACGGTGCTAATTTTTTTCTAGGATTCTTTGATCAAATCCAAAATGTTTCATAACATCATAAATGTCTTTACTGTCACTTTTGATCAATTTAGTGTGTCCTTGCTGAACAAAAGTAAGTATTTATTTAATATTTATCACACGGACCCCAAACCAGAGATCTGTTCGAGATACTGCAGACGCGCTGAATGGCTTAGAATAGAATTAGCATGCTTTCACCCATGTTTCTTGAACATTGTGTCCCAAAACCCTAGACTAATCTCCTTCAGTAAAACGCTGCCAGGGTAAAATACGAAAATCATGCGCTCAAATAAATCCAAAGACCTAACCTCAAAAGTCATTTCCTAACACATAACTAACATTCGGTTCTAAAGTCTTACAGATCTGTTCCGCGTTGGATCAATATCCATGGTGCGCTAGCCTGTAATGGCCGGCCCTTTAGAGTTTTATTACCGCAAACTTCATCTAAAGTCATTTGAAGTAACCCTGGGCAGAGGTCCTGCCGCTGGTTTCACTCCACATGATAACTCGAACGGATCTCGGGGAGGATATACACTATAAAACATCTGACATTAATTGCTTAGTGGCGCTCGGTCTTTTTCATCGTGTGCCATCTTCTTTAGCGATCTTCCTTTTGGCTTTTCAATTTCAGACCGCTGTGACCGTTCCTAATTCCCATAAAACACTGCTGAATGTGTCTAATAAATCCCACACCCTCCGTGCAGCCAATTTCCAAACACACTATTCCATATGGACGCTGCACTGCATGAAAAATCCATCAGCCATCTTCTTGAATGCGCGATGAAGACACGTTCGAGTTAAGCATGCAGGTGACAGAGGACCAGCGGTAATATCCAAGCAGTCCTTGCGCTTGTCAATCAAGCCGCTGCTTAACATGAGCTTCGGATATCGCCGTTCAATCCACACCACAAGCTTTTAATAAGCAATGTCAGGGAAGACAAGGTTTCGGATAACATGCTAAGCATTTGTAAAGAGACATACCTGGTGACTGGGACCGACTCGAATCTCCCCTTGTGTACTGTTTAATCGCCTGAGGAATAAAAGAAAGAGAGAAAGAACAATAAGTTGGTTATGAAATACTGCATGTGGCATTTACCTATATAGATCTTCTATAAATGTATGCAAATTGTATAATATCAAAGGTACACATTTCTAGTAATTCTGCAGTTAATTCTCATATTGTATTTTTAGAAAGTAATATTTGTGCTTTCCCCAAATGTCACTACCGAAACACAGTAATGTATAACTTAATAAGAAGGGTTAGTTTGAATATATATTGAACCAAGCACATCATAACATCTTAGATAATTCAGGATAATTGTCAGTTTTTGACAAACATCCCATGACTGCACATTTTCGGTAGCAACCGCATCACATTACAAAATTAACTCGTACTAACAAACAAAAGTACTAAACATTTACATAACTGCACTAAAATTGTTTATTTCCCTTAAATATACAATTGCGTGTTCCCTTTTGTCACTACCAAAGCAATGATGATATGTTTCGGTCGTGACTGTTTTGGTAGTGACAATTTTAGACACTTTTGAGCTCAGCTCAAAGATGCTAATCAGCACATGGTTAGCTAGCACAGTTCTGAACAGTTGTAAATACATTAAAAAAACCTACATTTTATGAAATAACACCCAAAAAACAATGATGTCACTACCGAAACTCCACTAAAGGTTTCAGACATGACAATTGTAGATACTTTTAAACCTAGCTCAAAGATGCTAATAAGCACATGGCTAGGTAACACAGTTCTGAACAGTTGCAAATACATTAAAACAAAATTTTATGGAATAACACCCCAAAAAAATTATGTCACTACCGAAACGCCACTAAATATTTCGGTCGTGACTGTTTTGGTAATGACAATTTTAGATACTTTTAAAACTAGCTATAAACATTTATAGATAATAGAAGGATCCCAGTAAACATCTAAGATTTGAATACTTAAATGCTTTTTAAAAAGTGTTTTTTGGTTGTGGGATAACAGTTTGCACCAATTCTGTAGAATGGCCCATGTAAGTGTCATACTCCAAGCTCTTGGAGTTAAGTACAATGCTAGTTATGTCTAGTTTCTTGGGACTTAAATTGTATTAGCATTAAAAGCCCAGATTGTTAACCTTCAGGCTATAACAACCTTTCAGCAGCTTTATTTACAGGTTTTTACCTCTCTAAAACATTTTCAACGCCCTGACGGTGCTTTTAGGGTATTATACGGCTTTAGCAACACAATGCAATAATCACATTAATGCATGATTCACATTAATGCACAATAGAGCCTAAGAGGAAATGGTGTGGATTTACATCTATAGACCGAACAAAGGCACAAAAGGTGGCGAACAGCGCAGTCGACACGTCTCATTGTTTTTGCGGAGGTACACTACAAAAGCCCCCGAAAGGCCAGATGATAAGCAGGGGGAGAGGAGCCCTGAAATGGCTGCTGTTACAAACCCGTGGCAGTAACCATGGCAACTACAATTTAATAATAGTGTTCCGATCTCCAGCTGCAGTGGATTAAAGAAAATGACAAGATGTTCCTTTTGAAAAGCCTTCCCCACTCCGTTGCCACGGCAACAGCGCTGATTTTCATATAGCCAGGCACAGAGCGGGGCCCAGAAACTGTCACTATGATTTGCGTCCAGAGTAGCTCTCGCTCCACCGCCGGGCTGGCTGCCCGAACCTGGCTGCAAAGTGAGGAGAGGTTAGGGCCTCAAATCATATCCCCCTTCATCTGGGTACATTTCATAAACAACCTCTCTCTCTCTCCCTCCGGCGAGCGATCCACTAAAAACACGAGCTCTGTCAATGGAGGAAATTCCAGACTGAAACAAATATGGCAGACAGATGAAGAAGCGGCAGACAGGCCTGCATTAAAAGCTTTTCAGCATTGAGCTGTTTAAAGTTTTAAGAGTCTGATTCTAATGCTCGTGACTCCTATAATGAAAGACAAATCCACATGAAATAAATCGCAAGGCAAGCATTATGGCGCTCTTGTCTGAAACCGAATCTGCTGCGAGATGAAGGCGATAGCGGAGGGGAGAAATCGCTCGGCCGGGTTCCTAAACATTCTGCAGGCTCTGCATTTTCAGAGGCTCTGAATTAGGTAGCAAAGCACACAAGAGCCGTAGAGAACCATCTGAAGCCTGTCACAGTAAGATCGCATACAGAACAATCCCTCCGACATGTGTCAAGACAAAATTTAGCCATCTAGTGTTTTCTATAGAATGATTAAACTGTTACAATAATAAAAAGAAATCTAATATACTTCATGTAAATAACTAACAATAATACCTTAACATTTGTCAATAATTAATAATGCTACATTACATTTCTGAATGGATGTGATGACGTGTCTCAATGGTCATCAGCATCATAAATCCTCAAACGTTATTTATATTTTGATTTCTTAAAAAAAAAAAAAAAAAAAAAAAAAAAGTATGTACATTTAAAACACTATACTAACACTAACACTTTGTATTATATCACCTTTGCATCAATTTAACCAAAAAAAAGGTGTTTCTAATGCAGCGTCTATGGGAGGGACAATAAATTTGAGATCGTTCTCTCTTCTGAATGCCATTATCAGTTTTTTCCTTTTTTTGAAAGTTGTGAAAACACTATCGTGAAGTTTTTCTTTTGCTATGGGAATGCAAAAACATCTGCAGCACTCTCCCATTCAGTGCTCTTAAAGTTCACCCAACTATGACGACTTCCGACGCTGAGAAACACGGAAATGTGATAAGTCTATTACAGAATCATATCGTTTTCAATTTATATTAACATTCATGCATTTTGTGGGAATCAAACCCATGACTTTGGTGATGTTAGCACCATGTTTTACTGTTTGAGATGCAGTAATACTTTAATTTGAATAATTCAAATTTTTGATACTGAATAGCATTCATAAAACTGAATATTATATTTTCATTTCTATATATAGACACACACACACTCCATAAAATTAGGTTACTGTTAGCACAGGAAAATATTCACTTAAATGAATCATTAATAAACCTATTAATAAATAATGCATTTTAATGAACCATCATTTTACAGGTGTAACTAAAACTCCCAGACAATCCTGACATTTTCACTGTGAACTTACGAACTACGTAACAAACAATTGTTGATTATAACCACAGTCAAAACCACACATATAGCACCTCAATATTATGGTAAAAATGTAACTATATGGTTTCTAGGTATTTGTCTGAAAAACAGTAGTATAAATAAATTTAATTTAAATGCACAAACACAATCAAATCACAAAAAACACTGTAATTATATTCCATTACTCCTCTAATACATTTAATACATGTCTACATTAATAACGTGTGACCCTGGACCACAAAACCAGTCATAAAGATTTATACATCATCTGAAAGTTTTCCATTGATGTATGGTTTGCCCTAGATACAACTATTTGAAAATCTGGAATCTAAAGGTGCAAAATAGCCTTTAAAGTTGTCCAAATGAAGTTCTTAGCAATGCATAGTACTAATAAAAAATTGGTTAAAAAAAAAAAAAAGTTTGATACATTTACGGTAGGAAATTTACCAAATATCTTAAATGGAACATGATCTTTACTTAATATCCTAATAATTTTTGGCATAAAAGAAAAACATACAATGTATTGTCTATTGCTACAAATATACCCATGCTACTTAAGACTAGTTTTGTGGTCCAGGGTTCCATATAAAAAATTCAGTATATAAATATCCAACATTTTTGCCACAACACCATGGTGCATTTAGTTATACCTCAGTAAATCCACTGTAAATTATGGCCTTCTGACTGTATCATAGTGCAGTGTTTCTCTTGTTTGTCAGCAATGTTTAATCTAGTTTTAAGATAGTTTAAATCATAGAGCCATTTGTGTTCATGTTTTGACAAAAATTAAATTGTGATTGTTATCATTTTATTGCCCAGCCCTAGCTTTCACCCATGTTTCTTTACATTAAGACAATCCTGACATTTCAACTATGAACTTGCACACAATGTAACAAACTATTTTTGAACAACAACAACAAAAAAAAACTATGACCACACGATGAAGTGAAGACCTCATCTATAGCGACAAACTAAAATTCAAACAGTTATCTTCACACGAGTCTGGCTCGACATGTGTGAACACTTACGCAGAACGTTTCCTGGCTTGACATCCCTGAATCAAAAGGTCAGAAAATTGCACTGGACGGGCAAATGAAAAATACCAGCGTGATATTCCTGAGATACATGCTTCAAAAAGTCTAGGATCACATATAATGCTATCTCTTGGTGTGCCTCCATTATAAAACTCACACCAACATCTTAAATATGTACTTTGTGGTACTCATTACAGAAAACAGCTTATACATATGTTAAGTTTATCAAACAAAAAACAAATGCAATACACTGTCATGTCCTTTAATTGCAACCGTACCTCTAGCACATGAAGCGCTGTCAACACAAGCACAACATCCTGCATATTTTGACTCGACCACGCGTACGGCAATCAAGCCTGGCCACGCCCCCTCCATCAATATCCTCCAATCACCGCACGACTCCGAAACGCTTATAACACACTGAATAAACACAGCGAGCGCCTCAACTTTATTTACACACCTCCTAAACCCTTCAAAACAGCGGATGCTTTTATTATACGTCTTCAAGTGAGCACAAAGCACCCAACTCTATTCTACGCCATGTCATCCCGACTGTAAACACAATACAACGTAACGTTGCTGCGAAGTCATAATACGACCGTCTCTATTACATTCATTGTTAAAAATAAAGTTAAGACGCTTATGTCAGACAATTCGCGTTGCAAACCGCATACAGAAACACTAATATGAAAGCAGCCTGCGAGGCTGACGTTAGCAGAGACGGCTAATGCTACTGACAGCAACATATAAACAACCGGACAGCGCTGTCAACGCGATTTAAAGCGCGGACAGCTATTTCTAAAAACAAACATGTATATAACATTACAAAAGGCGAACGAGGCGGTACGTACAGTGTGACGCGCGCCGATCGCTTAACAGGTGAAGACGGGCATGCTAACGTACCTGCGCGGACTGAACAGGTCGTCCATGTCGGAGCCAGAGCTGCTGTTTTATTTGACAGAGTGAGGAATAAAGTGTCCCCTCGCACCTATTTGTGTAGGTACTCAAAATGGAGGCTCACGCATTCAGGCAGCTTTTTACACTGAGCTTGTGCCGTGACCGACAGACAGCACTGAGCATGTGCCGCGACCTCACACACACACGCAGAGGAATCACAGCCCATCTCTCCTGCTCACACACACCATGCTGCTGCTGCATACCAAACAAGCGGGAGGAGGGAGTCGGGAGGGCGATAGACTGTGATTGAGTGGGGGACCCGTGAAGGGGGCTCCCAACCAGCAACTCAACACCGTTCCTCCTCTGTTTATCAACCGCAGCATCTTATTACCCCTCAAACTTCCCCTCGCCTCTCCCCAGGCTCCTAATGCACCCCATTATTGGAGCATCACATGACTATGGTAATGGGTCCTACTGTAATCCTGCTTTTTTCCCTGACACAAGCATCAAGGCTATGATTGTAATACACAAAGGAATGGGGGGTTTAACTCTATTCATTCTCAATATGCTTGAACATTTAATAGAGATGTCACATTATGAGCGTGGAACCCTTTTTTGTTTTTTTTTGGTTGACATTTGCAAATAAACAATGTAATCACTATAAAAAGACAGTGGAACATGCATAATATATACATAAAGTGTAAATCTAGAATGTTTAAATATTTTAGTATGTTTAAGTTATGTCAGTTTTAAATTTGAATGTCTAAATAGTTTTTTTTTTTATTTAAAAAGTAGCCTTTTAACTACAAAAACACAGCCATTTTAAAACAAATAATTGTTTTCTGTACTGTAATGCAGATGGACAACAGACACAAGGCCGTAAAATATTTAAAGGATGGAATTCGAGTAAAACCTGGATGATTGCTACGGTAGGTAATAACCTTTGAAAGGTGTCTTACGTTACATTATTAATACTACAACAGTGTGACTAGCATGTCAGATCTGGTCATGCGGTAAAACATCCTACAACATCCATTTCCTGTCATGTACTGGTATTTTAATTTATTATAACATGTATCTGTGAGAAAAGGGCTTAGGAGTTCTTCACAACATAAAAAAAAAAAAATAGTAACAGCTCATTTCATCCTATAGCAAGATAGTTTAAAATCAGATTCCAAGAATCAGTATATTTTATGGTGAAATATTAAAGTATATTAAAGTATACACTTCCAGTCAAAAGTTTTAGTAAGATTTTAAGTTTTTTTAAGAAGTCTCTTCTGGTCACCAAGCCTGCATTTATTTGATCCGAAGTACAGCAAAAACAGTACAATTTTGAAATATTTGTACTGTTTAAAATAACTGTTTTCTATTTGAATATGTAATTGAAAATATAATGAAAATGTAATTTATTCCTGTGATTTCAAAGCTGAATTTTTAGCATCATTAATTCAGTCACATGATCCTTCAGAAATCATACTAATATTCAGATTTGCTGCTTAAAAAACATTTATTATGTTGAAAATAGCAGAGTAGAATTTTTTCAGGTTTCTTTGATGAATAGAAAGTTCAGAAGAACAGCATTTATCTGAAATAGAAATTGTCTTTATCACTTTTGATCAATTTAAAGCATCCTTGCTAAATAAAAGTATTAATTTCTATCATTTCTTTACCAAAACAACAACAAAAACCCCCACATTATACTGATTCCAAGCTTTTGAATGGTATAGTTTATAATGTTACAAAAGCTTTTTATTTCAGATAAATGCTGATCTTTGAATCTTTCTATTTATCAAACAAAGAATCTTGAAAAAAAATGTACTCAACTATAAATATTGATTAAAAAAAATGTTTCTTGAGCAGCAAATCAGAATATTAGAATGATTTCTGAAGGATCATGTGACTGGAGTAATGATGCTAAACATTCAGCCTTGAAATCACAGGAATAAATGCATTTTAAAATATATTCAAATAGAAAACAGCTATTATAAACAGTAAAAACATCTCAAAATTGTATTGTTTTTGCTGTACTTTGAATCAAATACATGCAGGCTTGGTGAGCAGAAGAGATTTCTTTAAAAAAAAAAAAAAACCATTAAAAATCTTACAGTTCAAAAACTTTTGACTAGTAGTGTAAAATATATAATATTACAGTCAAATATCAATGTTGTATATTCTACCGTTATGTTATATATTCTAAGAAATTAATGTTTACTCCAAGTGATAATAAAGACATTGATAATGTTACAAAATAATTTAATATCAAACAAATGCGGTACTTCTACACTTTCTATTAAAAAAATCTTTAAAAAGATTCCATAAAAATATTAAGCAGCCCAACTGTTTTCCACACTGATGATAATAATAATAATAAGTGTTTCTTGGGCACCAAATAAGCATGGATTTCTGAAGGATTTTTTTAAATTGTAATTTTTATACATAATTTGTCACATTTTTTAATCAAGTAAATACAGTCTTGGTGAGCATAAGAGACTTTTAAAAACATCAACCCCAAACTTTCAAACAGGAATGTATTTGTGCAATTTACAATGCAAAATTCTCCAAAATGCTGGAGATGAAAAAAAAAACAAACAAACAAAAAAAAAAAACGCAGACCTCCATTGTCATAGACAGGCTATAAAACAGAAGACCTTATTCTTCATGATTTAATCTATTTTTCAAACTGCCTTCATGCACTCCTGGCCAATTTAGAGTGAATAAAGCAAACCTAGCAACTGCACACCTGATACGAATCATAAAATCTCTATTTGTAAAATATTGCAAGAGAGGATCTGAAGACAGAACATGCCTGAGGAGGGCTGATTATTGAAGTCAGTAAAGGCTTACCTGGTTTCTGGGTTATATCCTAAGATGTAGAAGAAAGAGTCAATTCGTGCTTTGAACTCCCTGGCAGCAAATATGTCAGAAAAGTGTGAAATGTTACATTTCCCCCTGCAAAGAAATACAGCAAACAAATCAGTGTCACAGTGCAAATACATTCCCAGATTTACTCTTAAAGGAATAGTTCACTCAGCGTTCCCATATGCTGTTATTTGCCATTTTTTGTGTGTAAATAATCATTTTAATTTTGGGAATGACATAGATTTCTAATGCGGTAATCTCAATGATCACAGCATTCCTGTGAGGTTGTATTGTTTATGCCCTTTCCCTTCATCCTGTTAGACAAACAAAAGGTGACAGACACCACAGGCTTTTCAAACAACGCAGAGCGAGAAACCTCTACGAATCGTGACATTTTTACAGTCTCCCCTTTCTGCACTTTACATTTCCAACGTCAGGCGCTATCAAAATAATAGGCATCAGTGTTTTTGCACTGGTTCAATACCTTGCTCATGAGATGAAAGGGACGTGAGGTTTAGAGCAGGCATTACGACATGCTAGCGGAATTCATTGAGTTTATCTAAAGCCCTGTAATAAGTCAAATCAAAGGGCTCTCTGTGCAGCAGAAGTTGCAGCTAATTTGCCCTGAAATCAGTGGTTCAGAGCTGTGGCTTAGTGTGCTGCCTCCAGATGGTTTCAGTTAAGACAGAGGGAAGGAAAGGAGGGAGGAAGAGAAAGAGAGAGAGGGGGAAAATACATCACATGGGTAAAGACAGACGGAGAAGGTCTGGTTTCTTGACAATAAGCATGCCTGTACTCTTTTTCCTGAGCCTCATCGCGAAAGAACGTAATTGCTTTCAGTAATGCTTCGCATGCAGAATCGCTGTGAAATGGTAGTCTGTACTGAGACGGCCACTGCTGTAGTGAACAAGGAGAGGATCAAAATGTCTGTTTACAGCTCTTAAAGACTCTAGTCTTACATCCCACAGCATCTGTACCTGCCAGAGGTTTCTTTAATGACTATAAATCATGAGAGCCAGTGCTGGCTTTTATTCACAATGCATTTGCGTATTCATTAGAGTAGCTTCACGAGTCGCCAGAGAACCACCAATAGTGTAACAGTGCCAGCCTAAGACATGTTTAATAACGTCTGATGTAAACTTGTGGCAAAATTGTGTTTCAATAGTATTGCGAGTCTGATTCATTTCCATGAATCTGTTCAAACTTCAAAACTTAAAGCAGTTACTTGTGTTTGTCATCCAAAAAGCAGGATATTTATTATCTTTAAAAAACAAAAAACTACTTTTACTATAATTATCATCATCCAAAAAGACCCTATGTAGGATTTTTTCATAATATAATAGAATATAGTATAATGCTGTCAAATGATTAAATCACATCCAAAATAATTTGTTTACATAATATATGTGTGTATACTGTGTATATTTATTATGTATATATAAATACACACACATACAGTATATATTCCAAAACATTACTTTTTTCCTCATGTATATTTATATTCATATAATTGATATTAAATGTAAAAAAAAAAAAGAATAATTTTTAATATACAAGCATAACATTTTTCTTAAATACATACATGCATGTGTATATGAATATATATATATATATATATAAAAATAATAATAATAAAAAATAAAATAAAAATAAATATCGGTTGTCTTTTCATCCTCATTCTTTAATTTAAATGATCTTTTTAATATATAAACAACAAAACCAAATCCTGCACACTACAGAAATATGCAAAATGTATCAAAAAAGTTTATTACAACATTTATTACAACGTTTAGAAAATACCTGATGAAGGTACATTGTAATAAACTTTGATACATTTTTATATTTCTGTAGTGTGCGGGATATATATATATATATATATATATATATATATATATATATATATAAATATACTACATAAAAATATATAAATGTATAAATATAAATAGTCATCTTCATTTCAACCTCATTCAACAACTTGAATATATATATATATATTTTTTCTCATAAGGCTAAAAATATTGAGATTGAGAGGTATATTGAGAGGTTTTTGCTCTATTAGGTGAATCCTATTTGGCACTTCACTGCTGTGAAT
>JAHKKF010535102.1:0-44957 GCA_019740295.1 Labeo calbasu | reverse complement strand
AAAGTTTCTCCTCCATCACTGCAGTCTCCGGACTTTTTAAGCGTCGGTAAAACTTTCGTCACCACAACAAAAGGCCCGCCTCTCCATTCATTCGATTGAATAATGGAAAAAACCGCGATGACGTCGGGCGCTTTTCTGCTCAGAGTTGCTTTTTTTTTAACTTCAGGCGCTCAGAGCGCTCCGGCAAAAACGCGAGGCGCAGCAAGCGGTTAAAACGCTAGGCGCCCGCGGCGCATAAACAGCGCGCATANCGCTCACTGCCCATAGAACACAATTCAAAAAAGGCGCCTCTCGCTGCAAAAACGCGTTCGGTGTGATCGCGGCCTGAGAGGCGCGTTCTGTGAGCGCTTTGAGTGTGTGCGCACATAAACCCGTCGGCTTTCAAGTAGCCTACTGGACAAGACTTAAAGCAAATACAAATACTGAATATAATGCATCGAGTCAACTGTTTGTAATTTTAATGCATCGAGAAATTGTACATTTCCGTCAACTGTCTCTGGACTCGGATGGACTCGGCTTATTTTCCGAGTCCGAAAGGCTTGAGTCCGAGTCAAGTCCGAGTAAAAAATGCATCCGAGTCCGTGACAAGTCCTGGTCGCCTAAAAATTGTACTCGAAACTGGACTCGAGTCGAGTACCCAAACTCTATGCATTATAGAGCAGAGCTAATAAGCATAGCACAGCTTTGTGTACGGCAGTAATCAAGAAAACACTATCGCTGCCTTGTTGAGCCCTGTATTTGTCAAAATATAACGCCCTTCCCTACTTACTAAGTCCTATGATTTAGCAGCTTCCACACATTTTTTTCCCGTGGTTTAGACATCATAAATTAGTAGAACAAGGTCTTCAATAGAATAATAACCTTACAATCCATGTCGCTGTTTACATCCGAGTATCGCGACAATGGCCAAGCATCCGGGTAACTGACCAGAACGTGCCGTCGTTGCAGCCCCTCTATGTTTTTTGTTTGTTTGTTTGTTTGTTTGTTTGTTTTATACGAGACTTTTATTTTGAAAGACGTGCGTGAAATCTGTTGACATTTCTGTCAGACGATTTAAGTAAGAAAAACGCGCTGTACCAATTCAGTATCTGCGGTCAGATAAGATGTTGTCAGGCTTAATGTCAGTGTCGTTCTTCTATTATTATTTTCGTAACTTGTTACGAAATAAAAAGTCTCTCACCTCAGAAAAACAAACTATCATGTCCTGTCAGGCTGTGCTCGTGGCGCGCTCCATATCACTTCACAAAAAAGATTGCGTACGTATGCAAAAGTATGCAACGTGTGAAATAAACAAGTACCAGTATATCACATAACTTCGTGTGTTAGCTGGGAAGAATTTGCATGAAGGTATGATACTCACTCTATTTAGGAGCAGTTTCCATGTTTTATCAACAGTTAATGCTAGTATTGTGTATATTCAACCAAGGTAACTGTTGTTTCTATAAATTTGACATTGTTCTCTCTTCTGACTGCCGATATCAGTCTCTCTCAATTTTTTTCTTTTGATTGGAAGTCGTGAAAACGACTAGTTTTCTTTTGCTATTTGAGCAAATGGGAATGCAAAAAATATATTTGTGGTACTCTCCCGTTCACTGCTCTCAGATTTTACCCAACTATGACGACTTCCGCTATGAGAAACCCGGAAATGTGGAAAAGGTCCATGGTTTCCACTATAAATGCCTTTACAAACATTACAAACCATTAACTTTTAACTATTAAAACCATTAAAAAATGGTTTACTGTAGTGTGTTTTGGGACATATTCCATTAGGATTTATTGGTTTTAACAAGCCACCAATAGAAGGTGACCAATTACCAGTAGAGGCCAACAGGGTCCTTTACAGTTTCCATTAAAACCAATACAAGTCCCATTATAGCCAGTAAAACCATTACAGATTTTGTGATGGTGTCTACTTTGTGAGGGCGGCTTCCGGTCTCATCCACATCCAGCTATTTGTAGCTGTACAAAACAGCTTGTTTTGCTGCTTGATATTGCAAATTTGTGTGCCTTTCCAAAGTATTTTAATGTATTATCTTAATTATGAGCACATTGGTTTGTAGTACAAACAGTTTTACCATTTACTGCACGTTATTATTATTCTCGTTATTTTCCTATAGTGGCTAATGAACCAGAAGTCTCACCCATACTTCTGTGTTAAAGAAAAAGGTAGATAGGTTGTTTATTCATCAGTATTAGTCATATTCTTACAATTTATGCATATGTTAAGTAAAGGGGGATGGTACTTGTGTGTGAGGAATGGTAGCAAAAAACATTAAAGAAAAAAATTAAAAGACTTGTGTGTCATAGAAGGTGGTAGAGATTATTTTTGTAGGCCAAAACACAGAAACGAGTTGCATTGTAGTGCTTCTTCTTCCATCGTCCTGCAATCAGTGAGTTTTTTTGGTTAAATGCCTGAAATAAGGCCTGTGGTGAACACAAGCTCAAGACACAAATTTTACTCTCCAACACAAAATACATCAGTAATACCCCCTTTTGATATTTTTAAGCATTTGTCATGAAAAAGCAATTGCTAACAAAGATTAAGGGAAAATGAGTTGTCAGAAACTTCATGGTAGTTTCGTTCATTTATAACCTACATTTCGCTTTTTACTTCCGTCGATTGAATATGGGCTTCAAAATAAAAAAGTGTTAATTTGTGAAGTTTATCATGATAAACAAAACATTTAAACTACTGAATATGTTGTTCTGCTATTTATGCTGTCTACACCGCGGAAAGAAACGTGTGGAAGCTGCTAAATCATATAGAGAATGACTTAAGTAAGCAGGAAAGGGTTGACAAACTAAAGTTAATAGGTGGTAAAGATACGTACAAGCAGTATTAATTAAGATATTAGCCTAATATTTCACCTACCTGACCGGAAATGATAAAAACAAACATGAATGTTGTCAAGATTTTTGCCATGAAAATCCTGGTTCAGTTTGGGCAACTACAAACATCTTTTGTTTCTCACACCATTTTTTGCACACTTCTCCTTGATTTGTTATAACTTTTGCCAGTGTATAGTACTCCAAATGTTTTTCCTGGTCCGACCGATTAGTACAGCCCAAAAAAAGATAATAATTGACCATTTTCAGCTGCAAAAATCAGTAAAATATGCAAAAAAATTCTGTTCGGTTCAGTGGCATTGTTTACCAATATGGCCAACTGATGACGTGTCATTAAAACACTCAACTGGGTTTTTGTTGAAGGAACCATTGTGATGTGAACTACTACGTTAGCCTACAAAAATATAAACGTGCCTTCTGAAGCCATATTTTTTTGTTAGGAACAGACCAAGTCAATGACGTGAAACCTGTTGTTGGCGCATGATTTTTGAATGTGATTATGGATTTGAATAAGATTTGAGAGCTGCAGAAGATGGTTGAACCTAATGTTCTTTGAACAACCATTGAAGAACGTTCATTTTAAACATGTACATCGCTAAAACATATCTAATAATAGCTTGTTTTCCACCAATGTGGATACTTTGGCTGGTCATTTGTCAAAGCTCAAGCCCGGATGTGTTAATGAATCAGGCGTTGTTTCCCTTTTTTGGTCAGCCCATGTCAGGTTTAGTTGCATACCCACACGGATGCCGACTGATCAGGTGCGTCTCGGGTCATATGCGCGCATTGCAACTCATTTAGAGCTGCGGTGCAAACACCGAAGAGGTTTTTGTGAGAGGATTAATGAAAGGCTTAACAAGAACGTTCCCTGCTTGTTCTGTATGTACGTCCTCATAGGGAGGGCAGCAGTTACAGGCCCACGAATGGATCAGGTCAGGACGCCCCATGCTGGGGGCCATGCTGTCCTGGGTTGCACAGTGCATAAGAGGAGAAACGAACAAATCAGCCATATTTCGCTGACGAGATTTAGCTTAAACATCCCGGGCACAATGTGAAACTACTCGCGGGCAGAGAATTTGAGGTTATATCTCTGTTTAACCTTTATGGCGTGCAACATTTGTTTTCAGAGATACAGTTTCATTCATAGATTGGTTTTTAATGATTACATATAAATATTTCAAGACAGACCTACCTGAGTGTTCAAACTGACATGCACAGTTTTCTTTCTTGACATATTTTCTATTGAGGGTGGGGCATATTGAGGGATTGTGGGATTGGACTTTTTTTAAATAGCCAATAGGCTTTAGTTTACGTGAACCATGATTTTTTGCCATTTGCTGTTGTTAAACGGAATCAGGTGGTTCGAGAGAGCATTTTATTGGGTAAATATTTGTATACGCCCCTGAGGGTGAGATAGGTCATCAGTATTTTTGGCTTGTTTTCCTAGAAGACTGTAAATATTTAAACCGTTTATCAGCTTTTAGGAGCATACAAGCATATATATGACTTTAAAGCTATAAACGTGAACTAAAACGTTACACATGTCTAATATTGATGTAATGGAGTCTATGTTATTTAATATAATGTATATTTATATATATATATAGTTGAGGTAAAGTAAGAGGGATCATACAAAATGCATGTTATTTTTTATTTAGTACTGACCTGAATAACATATTTCACATAAAAGACGTTTACATATAGTCCACGGAAGAAAATAAAAACTGAATTTATAAAAACAACAACGTTCAAAAGTTTACATACACTTGATTCTTAATACTGCGTTGCCTGAATGATTCAAAGCTGTGTTTTTTTTGTTTAGTGATAGTTGTTCATGAGTCCCTTGTTTGTCCTGAACAGTTAAACTGCCCGCTGTTCTTCAGAAAATTCCTTTAGGTCCTACAAATTCTTTGGTTTCATTTTTGTGTAACTGAGGGACTCTACAGAAGGTTCAAACGCTCACTGATGCTTCAGAAGGAAACATAATGCATTAAGACCCGGGGGGTGAAAACTTTTTGAAATTGAAGATCAGGGTAAATTTAACTTATTTTGTCTTCTGGGAAACCTAATCTTCTGAAGGGCAGTACTAAATGAAAAAAAAAAAATGATATTTAGGCAAAATAAAAAAAAATGTACACATCTTCATTCTGTTCAAAAGTTTTCACCCCTGGCTCTTAATGCATCGTTTTTCCTTCTGGAGCATCAGGGAGCGTTTGAACCTTCTGTAATAGTTGCATATGAGTCCCTCAGTTGTACTCAGTGTGAAAAGATGGATCTCAAAATCATACAGTCATCGTTGGAAAAGGTTCAAATATACAAAAATTCTGAGAACTGAATAATTTGTGGGACCTGACAGATTTTTTTGAAGAACAGCGGGCAGTTTAACTGTTCAGGACAAACAAGGGACTCATGAAACTATCACTAAACAAAAACACAGCTGTGGATCATTCAGGTAACAACTCAGTATTAAGAATCAAGTGTATGTAAACTTTTGAATGGGTCATTTTTATATATTCAACTATTATTTTCTTTTGTGGACTATATGTAAACGTCTTCTATGTGAAATGTTTGTTTTTTTTAAGACACTTTACATAATAATAAAGTTTATGATATAGTGATTCATGTCAGAGCTGGTTGTTTTGGTTCATGGCACAGAGGTTTTAAATTTCTTTGAAATGCTTATGGAAAAAATACTGTTGCAACCAAGGCTGCCGAGCAAGTGGGCGTTCACAATCAGGCTTTATGTATAGCTCTGAATCATTGAACTTCTTAGCAAAGGCATCTTTATAATGCTATTTAAGTTGTACCTGCCGCTATCTATAAAAACACAGATAAAGTATGAGCTGTTAGCTATCGCATGTATCCGGTTCAGGAGTCCAGCATTAAGGACCCCTGTGGTCCTAATCAGATTAAAGATACACTATCAATATAAAACGATAAGAGCGTTATTAAAGTTGGTTAAATGGATTTACAGCTAATGCCGTTGCAATCTGTCCATCTCTACTTCTCAAATGACATCTGCTGATTGTCTGTTTAAGAGTTTATAAGACCACCAACTGATATTGCTGTAGTGAACCGAAAGCAAAGGAAACCCGTGAAACCAGAATGAATGTTAAAAAAATATTTATTGACAATCGTGTAAAAAAATAGCTTTCTAAACATAATTTACATTGCTAAATCAGAAAAACAAAATCTGAGTTGCAATCATGCCTACTAAAGGTGAAAAAGAAACCTTGTAAAATCACTCGTTCCTCAAACATTCAATGAGGTCATTTCCTCCAACATATGCACAGCAGACAGTATAAATTAGGTGACAAACATGACTTCAGACTGGTATGGTTTACCATCAGCAGTACTCCATGCATCGAGAAACACAAGTGCTTTCGAGGATTATTTACAACATATGTACACATATCGTTCTCAAAAAAGGCTTTAAATATGGTAAAAATACATTTAAATAATTTGTGGGCCCTTCGGTGGTGGAATGAGAAAAACTTTGCAGAAAATTGCTTCTCTATAAATAAATAAATAAATACTTCCACGTCTATCTCGTGTGTTTTTTTTTTTTAAGACACTCCAATAAATATCATGTACACATAAGCCTCGTCATGGAATTGAGTCATCTGACCGCGCTATTTACAATATAAACAAAAAATAATATGCAGAAAATGTAGTCTTTTACGTCGTAGTTGCATTGCTTTGTGCATCTGTGACAATGAGTGGTAGTTGTTGAGGGTTACTCAGTACAAAGGAAGAGGAAAAAAGAAACACCGGTTTGAAAGAGTGAGGTAAGACTTTTCATTCTGCAGAGGTTTGTGAGGTCGATTTGGTTACTCTCTCTGACGTATTAGAGTAAGACCGACAGTTACCTGCCAGGGGCAGGTAAAGTGGAAGCAAGAAGGTAAAAAAAGACATCTGGTTAAGGAGTAGAGTGTTACAGTGGCTATTACTCAATTCAAGTATTTCCAAAAAAACAAACAAAAACAAAAACCCTTGATCTTGCACAGAAGGCACTAAAATTATTAAGCTCGGCTGATCTGCTTCCTAAAGGAACAGCCCTGACGGTGCACCAAGGCCGCCCGTCATAGCAGATCGGCCCTCATCACAGACCGCAGCATCGGGCGTCCCCGAGCTCCTCCCTACACTGGCTGAGATGGGCTTCTCTACCCGTGTCCGACAGCAGTGTTGACAGTCATTTGGTTACTACCAGCCAGACTTACGGGACCCTGAGCCACAGGGGGGCAGGAGACAAGAGATAATAGATCTCACTAAAAGGTGGACCTCTCCCTTTTTTGGCCTAGCCTAGTACTCCCACCTAGCAGCAATGCTCAAAACAAAAGAAAAACGTGTGTTGTTGTTGTTGTTTTTTTCTTGCACTGCTCAGTCCGCAGGTCCCCTGGGTTGTAATGGAAAAGTCTCTACGAATGCATTCAGATACAGTCATTTGCACACTGGCTGATGCTCGTGGCTGATGCTGTGCAGTCTGATCTCAGTGTTGTCCGTAGGGGGCGCCGTGCTCTGCATCCAAGGGTGGTTGATGATGTCCTCGAAAGACGGGCGATCTGCGGGGCGGAGGGCCAGGCACCACTTGATAAGCTGCTGGCACTCTGTAAAACAACAGGATGTGTGATTATAGCCCTGCAATAAAGGCATAAACCTCCTAGAAGGTGGCGTCGTGTGATCTGCGAGACTTACCTGTGGAGATTCTCCGTCTGAACAGCACCTGTCCGCGCACAATCTCTTCGTCCTGCTCGAATGGGATGTCCCCACACACCATGTCGTACAGCAGGATGCCCAGAGACCACACGGTTGCCGATCTACCATGGTAGCGATGAAATTTGATCCATTCTGGTGGACTGTAAACACGTGTACCTGAAGGGAGAACAAAAAACAGAAAAATGCATTTAAACTCATGCAACACTGAAAGACAAAAATGCAATTAAACTACATTTTATTGTCATTCCTGCCTAAATCAAACACTGTAGTAAAAGGTGTGGCAGGAAAAAGGTGCGTCGTGTTTGAGAATTATTGTTGTGGCGCAACATTTATGTGCAGAGTCATGTGCTCGGGAGCGTGAGGGCAGGAGCACGCATGTGGAGAAACTGGTTGCCATGTGACTTGTGTTTACAAACTTTGAGTTGTAATAATTCCGGTTCCCACCGGCGGGGGCGCCAAATCTACAACCAAGCGAAATGCTTTTTCCCCAAAGGAACATTATACAAAAATAAACAAATCATCGCGCCGAGCGATTTATTAAGCTTGACATGGGTAGTCAACGATGAAAGGGGGTCATAATATACATTTATCAACCAATTAATGCCAGGTATGTTTGATTCACTCGTTTTAAAATGTAAAAACACCACCTTGAAATATAAATACACACCCTTCAAGAGCTTGACAGGATTTCTAAACCTTACAACCATCTAATTCCACTGTTCAAATGTGTTTAAAAATACATCTAGCCTATAATTTTGGTTTGTTTATATACTTATCCACTCACAAAGCCAAACTAATATTTACAGATTTGTTTAAAAATAAACATTTATATTCAAGACAATTTTCCATGAGGCCAGACAACCACGTATTTTCATTTTCCCCGATCCCGCCACGTTTTTCGTGACCGTGGGAACCCCAGCTTGAAGGTCATGCAAATGGTTCTTACCGTCAAAATCGGTGTAAACGGTGTCTTTGAGTAATGCCCCCGATCCGAAGTCGATAAGCTTCAGATCGCCGGTTCGTAGGTCGATGAGAATATTCTCGTCCTTGATGTCACGGTGAACGACGCCGTTGTTGTGGCAATGACGCACCGCTTCCAGAACCTGGCGGAAAAAGTTCCTGGCGAGCTCCTCCGGTAACGCGCCCTTCTCCGTGATGAAATCAAACAAGTCTTTGACGGTCTCCGGTCTTTCCATGACGATAATGAAGCTGTCCGGTCGATCGAACCAGTCCAGCATCTTGATCACGCCACGGAATCCAGTGCCGACCTTCTTTAACAGGACGATCTCCATAGGGACGCGTACGCCATTGGGCTGGAAAACGGAGGACGCGTTCGTTTTAGCGACGCTGCCATATGCGATATTTTAAAGACAAATAATATTTATGTAATCCATTTGAATTTAAATACTCACCAGCTCTCCCCATTCAGTCACACGTTCTCTTGCAACATGTTTGATGGCAACCTGGAAATTATAAATAAACGCATTATTAACCAGTGAAGTGTTATTATAAATTCATTATTTTCATAATTGTTATACACACACGTTTTTAAACGTTCACGCTTACATAAAAAAAAAAATTAAAAAAAATCATCCATTCAGAACCTACCGGCGCGCCATCGGCGATCCTCAAACCCGCATACACTGTCCCGAAACCGCCGCTTCCCAGCACGGAGCCGACCTGATACAGTTTCTCGAACGGCTCTTTTTCCTTAACTGTAGATAAAAGATGCGATAGATTCATAAGAATTGATAAAAGACATCAAATTATATAATATTTGGAAATCTGACGCGCTATTCCCAACACTCAGTCTGCTGACGTGAACAAGCCCAAGATCACAACACACACACACACACACACACACAGCAAGAGACACGCGATCACGAGAATAACCGTCCCCTAACCTTGAAGCTGGATTTTCGCCGGCATGTCCACGGTAGAAATGTGAGCAAATGTGTTGAACTTCGACAGAAGCATTTTATAATCCGAAATGCGAGTTGTTCTTGAGGGTTATTCCAATGTTAAGGTCGAAATCCGTCGTGTAGAGCTGGACGCAGGGAAGGTCTACTTGAGGGATCCGGTCTAGAAGCCTGTAGAAATCCCTTCTCATCGAGCCACGATGGGTTTTGATTCTCAAGACGAACTTTTAACGATCGCGGAAGGGTATTCCAGTTTAGAACACGAAATTAAATAAACAGATGATTAATATATGTCGAAGATAAATATTATTGTCTGAGGTGCGCGACGGACACAAACACCCGGCTTTCTAAATCGTTAGGGAGGGGCAAGAGCCGTTATATACCAGTAGTAAAAGGGAGGGGAGATGCGTATACGTCACCAAAGGCGCCGCCCACAAACAAGAATCCGCCAATGAGTAATACGCCTGCCTCTGCAGAAAAAGGTCAATCAAATATGAAAATAAAGGAAAACGTAGACGTGGCGGGAATCAAAACGCGCCAAACAGTCGAGGCTTTTTTTTGAGGGCGTTGAGCCGGCGTGGGGCAGACAGGGAGTATGATTCACATGGCTGAGTGTATACAACAAAAGCCCCGTTGCAGATTCCGAGTATTACTTCAGAGAAGTATGAACAAAAATAGATGCATGCTT
Source organism: Labeo calbasu (assembly GCA_019740295.1). Taxonomy (NCBI): domain Eukaryota; kingdom Metazoa; phylum Chordata; class Actinopteri; order Cypriniformes; family Cyprinidae; genus Labeo; species Labeo calbasu. The sequence goes on along the minus strand of JAHKKF010535102.1, from coordinate 34,787 downwards.
CATACATACAATCTTGTAAACGGACTTAAATAACGCATGACGACTAAGCATGTACACTACCAGTCAAAAGTTTTTGAACAGCAAGATTTGTAATGTTTTTTTTTTAAAAATAAGTCTTTTCTGCTCACCAAGCTTGGATTTGATCCGAAGTGCAGCAAAAACAGTAACATCTTTGAAATGTTTTAACTATTTAAAATAACTGCTTTCTTTTTGAATATATTTTAAAATGTAATTTATTTATGTGGTTTCAAAGCTGAATTTTTAGCATCATTACTCCAGTCATGATCCCTCGGAAATCATTCTAATATTCTGATTTGCTGCTCAAAAACATTTTATTATTATTATTATAATGTTAAAAACAGTTGACAATGTTCAGAGGAGCAGCATTCATCTGAAATAGAAATCTTTTGTAACATTGTAAATGTCTTTACCATCACTTTTGAGCAATTTAAAGTATCCTTGCTAAATAAAAGTATTAATTTCTATAAAATCTCACTGTCCAAAATCTTTTACCTGGTAATGTATATATATATATATATATATATATTTATTTTATGCATAGATAAACAGATGATAGAAATTACCTTTAGTACAGTAACAGTGTAATAGTCACTGTGCAACTTTAAAGTTTTCCTTGTATTTTGCATTCAAGGAAAACAATCATTTCACACAGTCCTAGATGAAGACACAACATTACATGTAACAAAGTTCTGCAGTGCTATGCAACCCACGTTTTCCTTCTCCGTACATAAAAATGCATCATCATCCCACTGGACAGCTCTTTTGTTTTTGTTTGAGTCATGTGAAGTAGGTCTACAAAGTATATGAAGACCGCATGCACCGCATTACCTCATTAATCTCAAATTAGCGCGCAAAGTTTTTTCTCTCCCATTGGCGGGCAACAGGCTTTATTTAAATAGAGAACAATGCCGGTCGCTATGGAAATGAGGCGCATACCAGGCATTCTTTCAAATTGGGTGGCCGGTTTCAAACTCAGCGGCAGGATGTGGGAAACTTGAGATAAAAGACTTTCAGACCCATCCCCCATGTCTCTTGTCCTCTCTTTCCCGCGCAGATTATTGTTTGAAAGGCACTTGCTCTCCTTGTCCTCTGTATATTCCACGCCCTTTGGACATACACAAAAAACTGATGTAAACCTATATTAGGGAGGTTTCCCACCTGATTGTATAGTTAAGTAGTAAAGACCAAGTGTAAATGCCCTCAAAGACCCATCTGAGACGTATAGTAATTTGATCACTCAGACTCCCTCAGGAGGTGGTTTGAAATGCATACAAAGACGCAACTCGGCCAAGTGTAAATGCATCTGCTTGTTCAGGCTGCATATGTAAACTTCACTCCTCCCAAACAAAACAGCATCAGTATACAGAAGTCTGGGACACGTGGATGTAACACATGGATGGAGAAACTTTAAAATGCAAAACATTAGCTGCCATATGGGCTGAAGAGGGCGTTCAACAGAATTTTGCTGCCCGGCATTAGCATCATCACGGAAGTGAACTCTGTTATATTTGCAAATAGCGTGGGAAGCTTGTATTTATAGCCATTCTGCGGAGACACATTTACATGGCCAAGTGTAAATAGCATGTGCATAACCAATTAGATAGCAAATGATCAAAACATGCAAAGTGACTAAGTATCCAGCTTATCTTTAATGTATAACATGCAGCCGTTTTTTAACAAGCTGCTCAAAAAGCTCATTATGCTGCTTGATATTACCAACTGGTATTTCTTGTCACATTATTTTAATATTGTCATAATTATAGACACTGGTTTGTCATGTAAACCATCTACTGCACTTTGTTATTCATCTAGTTTACCTATTGCAGCTACTTAATTGGAAGCCTTGCAAGAAACTATATTACATCTGCAGTGAAATATAAGGTGGATATTGGCTCCAAATAGATAAAAATGTAAGAATGTCACTGTATTTGTGACGAGTGACCAACATCATACATTTTCAAAATGTATGTTATATATTATGCATTTTATACTACCAGTCAAAAGTTTTTGAACACTAAGATTTTTAATGTTTTTTTGAAAGAAGTCTCTTCTGCTTACCAAGCCTGCATTTATTTGATCCAAAGTACAGCAAAAACAGTAAAAATGTGAAATATTTTTGCTATTTAAAATAAATGTTTTCTATTTGAATAGATTTTAAAATGTAATTTATTCCTGTGATCAAAGCTAAATTTTCATCATCATCACTCCAGTCTTCAGTGTCACATAATCCTTCAGAATCATTCTGATATGTTGATTTGCTGCGTAATAAACATTTTTGTTATTATTATTATTATCATCAACATTTCAAACATTTGAGTACATTTTTAGGATTCTTTGATGAATAGAAAGATCTAAAGATCAGCATTTATCTGAAATAAAAAGCTTTTTTTGTAACTTTATACTATACCATTCAAAAGCTTGTATAAGTCAGTACAATTTTGTACTTAGCTGTATTCAGCATAATAATAATAATGGAAAAAATAATAGAAAACAGTTATTTTAAATAGTAAAAATTAGGGCTGGCAAACGATTAATCGCGATTAAATGCATAAAAAATAAAAGTTTGAGTTTGCCTAATATATGTGTGTGTACTGTGTGTAATTATTATGTATATATAAATACACACAAATTAATGTATATATATATAGGAGAAATATGTTATTTATGTACAAAAAAAATATTTATATATACACTACCGTTAAAAAGTTTGGGGTCAGTACATTTTTATTGTTTCTTTTTTTTTTAAAGACTTAAAGTAAAGACTTTAAGAAATTAATACTTTTATTCACCAAGGATGTATTAAGTTAATAATTAAAAGTTTATTAAAAGTTAATAATAAATAATTTACATTGTTATAAAATATTTATATTCTGAATAAACACCGTACTTTTTAAACTTGTTATTCATGAAAGAATCCTGAAAAAAAAAAAAAAAAAAATCACAGGTTCCAAAAAATATTTGGCAGCACAACTGTTGATATTATCCAACATTGATCATTCTAATAATAAATCCGCATATTAGAATGATTTCTGAAGGATCCCTTAAGACTGGAGTAACAGCTGATAAAAATTCAGCTTTTCATCACAGGAATAAATTCTATTTTAAAGTATGTTAAAATAAAAAAACATTATTTTATATTGTAAAAACATTTTGCAATATTACTNNNTTTTTTTCTATATTTTTAATCAAATAAATGCAGCCTTGATGAGCATAAGAGACTTCCTTAAAGACTATTACAAGTCTTACTGACCCCAAACTTTTGAACGGTAGTGTAAATTCTCATATACTTGTAAATATTTCTTAAATATATACATGAATGTGCTTGTAATTATATATATACATAATTACACACACATATATTAGGCAAACTCAAACTTTTATCTTGTATGCGATTAATCGCTTGGCAGCCCTAGTAAAAATGTCAAAATTTTACTGTTTTTGCTGTACTTTGGATCAAATAAATGCATATGTTTTAAAGTTGTAAAGACTTGGTACTGTTAGATAAAAAAAATTGAAATCAACGAAAATTAGAAATGTTGCCGTAGCACATAACTGTAAATAAATAAATAATAAAAGTGAAATAAAAATAGAAATAATAAATAAATAGTAAACAAAAAATAGTGAAATACATAATCTAAAATAAAAACAAAAACTAAAAAATATTATTCAAAATATTAAGTAAAACTACTATATAACATCAAAATAACACCGCTCCAAAATACTTGCTATAGTGTCATTAATTTTCTCAAATTACCTATGTTTAGTTTTAAAACAGCTCTGTTCCATAAAACTTCACTCACGTTTTCTCTTCCGTTAGCACTGTGACAAGTTTGCGCTTCTCAAAAAAGCCAGTGAGTCATAAATTTGCAGATTAATGTGTGTGATTCATAAGTTGGCTTTTGTGCTTGTGTGGTGTTTCTTTTTTTTTTACCCAGAATTCTGTTTTTGTGCAGTTCAATCACAATGCTGGCGCTGCGTTTTGATGACTCAGAGATCTAAACTCTCTTCTAGATGAAGATATGCACGACTCCCCTGGAGAGCAAAAATGAAAAATAGTCAGAAAAGCCTCACTTTAGAAAGAAAGCCACGGAAATAAAATCGAATGCATAAATAAATAGAACTTCAAGGAATGACGGCTAACCAAACGCCGTTTGATTACTATCATTCAGGCAGCAAATTAGAGTGCTTTATGCATGTCAGAATAGCGCCTTTTTCTTCGCATCCACATTAAGTCGTGTACATCATCTTCTTACAATGCACCGCTAGCCCCCAGCGGGACTCGCTCGGGCTGATTTAATAGAGCTGGTTTAACGGCCGCGGCCCGCTATAATGAGTCACCTTCTCCGTGCACTTCAGTGCTGATTATGGGCCGCGCTTAGGTAAGAGCGAGAGGCGCTCTGAAATGGAGACGCAGTGGGGGTCTATGTAATATAAAGCTGTATGAAGGTATGACAGCACTGACGTCTATGGCTGCCTGCTCAGCAGAGGAGAGAGTGACAGCCGCCCGGTGCCCCGGCTCATCTGACACCAACAGTGCTTGCGCTTTTATTAGCCCACGATGATAAAGACGACTCAAGTGCTAGTTTGAAACTTCAGACTCCGTTCCAGAATGCAAACCCCCCTCTCTATCTCTGCTGATTGGAGGGAGGGGAACTATGGGAAAAACCATGAGTGGACTTCAAAGCCATGTGGGAAAGGCTACTGACGAGCAGGGGTTTACACGGGGTCAACTTTCATGTCGGTAAAAACACAGGGTCAGAGGTCACCGACATACCTGTTCAGCATTCCGCGGCCCTCCTTCAGGAAATGACCCTTGCTTGTCTCAATTTGGGAGGCCTCCTGAAAGCAGAGCACAGAGTGCCAGGATTAAATCATTGTCTCTGTCAGGGCATGAGCACCGGAGATGGGTGAGTAAATGAGATGCTTTTGCTTCTGAAATGTTTGTTCGGATTGTTTGGTCTTGGCTTGATCCTGTAAGCAAACAACGCCAGCCAACAGCAGAAGATAACGGATATGACTCATTCCATATCAAAATTAACATGCTGAATCATTGGAAGGCTTTAAATATGCAGCTAAAACTGAAAGCGCAGCTGTCAGTCTTCTCCACAGGAAAGAAAGATGACAAATCACTTTAATAATTGTTTCTTCTAGACAGCAATGGGATTAAATGGAGAATTTGGATCAGGTTTCCTGCTCCTCTGATTTTTAATTAATTAATTAGTTTGTTTGTTGAACTCATCGAAATCTCAAACTATGATTTGACAAAACATTAACATAACATGAACTCAAATATTAAAGTTTCCCTAAGCTACGCTATTCAGATTAATTTATGAACAAATTTATTAATTAAAAAAAAATTATATATATATATATATTACATATATTAGCAAGGATGCATTCAATTAATCACAAGTAATAAAAAGTAAAGACTTTTACATTGTTTCTTCTAGACAACAATGGGATTAAATAGAGAACTTTTATCAAGTTTCTTGCTTTTCTAACAATTTTTTTTTTAAATGGCGAAATCAATGATTTCTCAAACTATGATTTGCCAAAACATTAAAATAACATGAACTATTATATTTTTTCATTATAATTTCCCTAGACTATGCAATTTTGATTCATTTATGAAATCTTTATCTTAATATATATATATATATATATATATATAAATAACAAAAAATCCCTGAAAAACAATTATCACAGTTTTCAATGTTGCCACCACAGGAATAATTACATTTTAAAATATAGAAAAATATAACAGTGTTTTTATTGTTCTTTGTATTTTTAATCAAATAAATGCAGCTTTGGTGTGCGTAACAAGCTTCTTTCAAGAATATTAAAAAAAAAAAAAAAACGGTAGTTTTTAACACTTGCCGTATGTCAGCTATTAATATTTTCAGGGAATTTCCAAAGAAATCTTTGAGAAATAATGATTTTCCCCCCTTTTCTGCAGCAAGTCAGTCAAACTGATAGCCCCGCCCCAAACTTCAAACCATTGGCTGAGTCAATGTTGCTGTGTCGCAACACAGACAGTGAGACAGTGTTTACACTTTTTGGGGAAGTCACCCTGCCAATGGCTTTCTTAGATTCCCTCATCATAAACCGAAAGTATTTTGACAGTTTACAGAAATCACCTCTATTAAAGTGCCCCTATTATGGATTTGAAAATTACCTAAAACTTCATGCAGCTCTAAGTAAATAAAAACATCCTGCAAAGTTTTAAATCTGAAAGTGTACCATGTATAAAGTTAATCTCTTAAAAGAAAGAGTAAATTTTGAGTCACTTAAACAAGTCGTTTTTTAAAATGACGTCAACATGAAACATTAGCGTATTGCTATGCCTTTGAAGCTGCACTGAAACTGCATTTTTAACCTTCAATCCATTGAGCACCACTGAAGTCCACTAAGTTACGTGGAGAAAAATCCTGGATTGTTTTTCTCAAAAACCCTAAATTCTTTGCTACTGAAGACAGACATGATTATCTTGGATGACATGGGGGTGAGGAAATTATCAGGAAATTTTTTTAACCGGCTAGGTGCAATATCTGTTCGTTCGCAATTGTCTAGAAATGTGCCAATGAAAAATGCATGTTTGTCGTTGTTATTACTTGGAGTTCCAATAAATAATAGCAATAAAGTTGGTGTACAAACTGCAGTGCATTGTCAATACATTTCTGCATTGGGCTAATGTATATACTGTGGCTGTTTGGGCGTTTAATGTAATGGTGATGGGCGTTCCATTTCCGACATGCGCTGCATGCAGTATACCAATAACAACAGACCGGGTCATCGGACCTATCACCGCAGATTAGCGTCATGCAAAGGAGTGGTTTGGACAAATGATTCCTTGAGCAAATCGTTTGGGAGTTGTTGAGCAAAAAATTAAAACATAAATGCATATTATAAGACAATGGAAGTGTTTTTTGACCTTGCATACATGTCAACCTGTTGTTGGAGACTCCCAAAACCAAAATATGAACCTTTTATAATCCATAATAGGGGCACTTTAAATAAATTCAGTTTAATTTCAACATAAAATTCCTGTAAAAATGTATCAGTTGCCACAAAACTATTAAGCAGCACAGCTGTTTGCAACATTGATAAAGTAGTGTTTCTTGCAGCACATTGGTATATCAGAATGATTTCTGAAGGATCATGTGAGACTGAAAGCTGGAGTAACACTGAATATTCAGCATTGCCACCACTGGAATAAATTACATTTTAAAATATCAAAAAAATTAATGGTGTTTTTATTGTTTGTATTTTTTTATCAAATAAAAGCAGCTTTGGTGTGCACACCATATATTCTTTCAATAATATATATATATTAAAAAAAAAAAAAAATACCCCGGAATCTTTTGAACGGTAGCTTCTAACACTAACTGTATGTCAGCTATTAATATTTTCAGGGAATTCTCAAAGAAATATTGACTTTCCCTCCTTTTCTGCAGCCTGTCAATCGAACCGATAGCCCCGCCCCAAACTTCAAATTGAGTCAATGTTGCTGTGTCAGGCTGGTCTTAAACAAACAGATTAATGTTTTGATAGCGCCACAGAGACGGTGTTTACACTTTCAGGGAAGTCACCCTGCGAATGCCTTTCTTAGATTCCGTCATCATAAAGCGAAAGTATTTTGACAGTCTACAGAAATCACCTCTATAAAGTCTTCAAGAGCAACCTTAAAGGATTTGTTTACTTCCAGAGTAAAAATATCCTGATAATTTGCTCACACCCATGTCAGCCACGATGTTTGTCTTCCTTCTTCAGTCATAAAGAAATTAAAACATTCCAGGATTTTTCTCCATATAGTGGACTTCAATGGGGATTAATGGGTTGAAGGTCCAAATTGCAGTTTTAATGCAGCTTCAAAGGGCTCTACACGATCCCAGCTGAGAAAAAAGGGTTAAAAAAATTAAAATGATATACTTTTTTAACCACAAATGCTCATATTGCTCTAGCTCTACATCTGCGAACTTCAACTTCAAAATCGTCCGACACTGTTGTTCTACCTATTTTGTAAAGGCCGTTTGACTTTCTTTGCATGTTCAATTTGTAAACACTGAGTCGGTACTTCCTCCTACGTCATGTGTGACCTTTCCAATGTGACTACATAATGCTTGAGGTCAAGCTAGTGCAAGAAAGGCATTTGTGGTTAAATAGTATCTCTCGCCTGGGATCGTGTAGAGCCCTTTAAAACTGCAATTTGGACCTTCAATCCATTTCCCACAACTGACGTCCACTATAAGGAGAAAAATCCTGGAACCTTAATTTCTTTTCTGACTGAAGAAAGAAAAACATGAACATCTTGGATGACATAGGGGTGACATAGTCTATAAATTCACACTGTCACATTATCAGCACAATAGAACATATGAAATAATTGTTGTCAAGGTCAGGAATGTCACTCTGTTTTGTGTCCCAGACAGTGTCCTATCAGTTAAGCACTCGTACACAGGCGCTGGATGGCAGGCTGTCCTGGCCTGCCTCCTGTTTCAGCAGATCTGATGATAGCCCCTCACTACTGTAATGCTTTTAGAGGTTGCAGAGCGGCAAATTACCTTCTGGAATGCGATTCAGTTCGGGATGGCTAGGAATTTACTGAAGCAGTACTAGCGTATGTCACTTCTCAGTTCAGGTTGAAACCGCGTAGGTGCATTTGTCTGCATGTATTAATACAGCAGTCACATTTAGCTTTAAACAGCTTAACTTAATCATCCTTTAGCATAAGCACCCATCTGATATATCATCATCATCATCACATGGATATCTCCATGTGTTTTTCTCCTCTGGGTTCCATATGACCCATCGCCTGTGTTTGTTTTTGTGTTCATCTCATTTTTAGTCGAGGGGGATTTTTCCGAGTCATTTCCTCGTGATGATCGTGGCCCAGCTGAATCAAAACACAGACGCTGATCCGTCACCATTACTCAACAGTAATCTCATGGTAAAACCCCACACGGGCTGGGGGAGAGCTGTACACTTCCTCCTTGATTTGCATCATGAATGAATCCAACTGTCTAACTGCCTTGCCAAGCAACGGCCAATCACAGTGTCTGGCAACAGGAAGCTTTGTGACCTCACCGTAGACAATCACAGTTTCAGCTCCCAAATGGAAAAACAGATGTAGAGCCTGAACTAGATTCATGGTCACTGTTTTTCCCTTTGCCCTGATTAAGTGATGCAATTTTAGAGTGTTTTGGAGTTTTGGACTGTTTTGACAAAGAGGAAAGCAAAACAGTGATCTATTATTTTCCATTCAGACCCTACAGTGGTTACTTTGTCTGAAATTAACTATTTTTTTAAAGGCCTTTGGAACTGGTTTTCTGGGTCATTTTTGTCTTTTATGTTGGCATATGAAGTTTTAAACATAAAAAGAAAAAGAAAAAACTAATGCTAATACTGAACTATGCTAATTTAAAATTGAATCAAGTTAGAAAAATACACTGCTGTTCAGAAGATTTAATTATTTTTTTAAACAAGTTGTTTGTGCTCATCGAGGCTGAATTTGATTAATGAAAAAATACAGTAAAACAGCAATATTGCGAAATATTACTACAATTTAAAATAAATGTTTTCTGTTTTACTATCTTTTAAAATGCAATTTATTCCTGTGATCAAAGCTACATTTTCAGCATCATTACTCCAGACTTCAGAGTCACATGATCCTTCAGAAATCATTCTAATATGCTGATTTGCTGCTCGAGAAACATTTATTATCATCAATGTTGTAATTTTTGTTGATATTTTTGTGGATTTTCTTCCTATTCATTGTTTGATGAATAGAAAGTTTAAAAGAACAGCACTTATTCTAAATAAACATCTTTTGTAAAATTGTAACCCTTTACCTCTCTACATTTTTTTTTTTACTGAACCCAAGTTTTTAAATGGTGGGGCATCTATACATAAATCTACAACAGCGTTTTGGTGGCACATTAAAAAAAATACAAAAAATCCAGGATTACGAGATTGAAGTTAGAATATTTTGAGAATAAAGTCGAAATTGCAAGAATAAAGTTGAAATGTTTCGAGAATAAAGTCAAAATTACAAGAATAACGGCAAAACATTTTGAGAATAAAGTAGAAATGATGAGAATAAAGTTGAAATATTTAGACAATAAAATCGAAATTATGAAAAAGTAGAAATATTCAAGAATAAAGTAGAAATGATGAGAATAAAGTCTAAGTGTTGAGAATGAAGTTGAAATATTTCAGGAATAAACTCAAAATTATGAGAATAAAGCTGAAATGTTAAGAATAAAGTTGAAATGTTTCCAGAAGTGTCGAAATACGAGAATAAAGTTCAAATATTTCGAGAATAAAGTTGAAATAACAAGAATAAAGCCAAAGTGTTTCGAGAATGAAGTTGAAAATTACAAGAATAAAGCTGAAATGTTTTGAGAATAAAGTCGAAATTACGAGAATAAAGTTAAAATTTAGAAAATAAAGTCAAAATGTTTCAAGAATAAAGTCGAAATTACGAGAATAAAGTTGAAATGTTTCGAGAATAAAGTCGAAATTACGAGAATAAAGTTAAAATGTTTCGAGATTAAACTCGAAATTACAAGAATAAAGCCGAAATGCTTCAAAAATAAGGTCGAAATTGCGAGAATAAAGTTAAAATTTAGAAAACAAAGTCGAAATTGCGAGAATAAAGTCAAAATTACGAGAATAAAGTTGAAATGTTTCGAGATTAAACTCGAAATTACGAGAATAAAGCTGAAATGCTTCGAGAATAAAGTCGAAATTACGAGAATAAAGTTAAAATGTTTCAAGATTAAAGTCAAAATTGCGAGAATAAAGTTGAAATTTAGAAAATAAAGTCGAAATGTTTCGAGAAATTGAAATTACGAGAATTAAATCGTAGCAATTAAAGTAATAATACTTTGAGAGTATAGCCTGCGCAAACGACTTAAATCTCGTAATCTTAGTTTTTTTTTAACGTGGCACAAAAACGCTGTCATATAAATCATTCCACAAACTCTCTATACTACATTTTAACTGGTTAGTGGCTATGTTAGATTAAACAACTCTATGCTGTTTGATGTCAATAGATTTTGACGTAATCATTGTTTTAGAGTCTTTTGTTCCAAGCAACAATACTCAAGCAACAGCTCTGACTAAATCTTAAAATAACTAGACAGGCCTTGAATAGATTATGTAAGATCTCCACTCTTAGGTAACAGACGAATTCACCACGAAAGGCAATTGTGTCACTTTTGGTGACAAAAATGTTCATTCCCAACCCTGGTTTATGTGGAAAAGAAAGCGGCTCAATTTTAGTTTGACTTTTACACTAACTCTTAAATGATTAAACCAGATCCTCAGGGTTGCATTGATAATAATGCAAAGTTCTATTCACTAGTTGGTGTTCTCCCTCTGACTCAATATGCCGCCCACCATTCACATCCACAGCCACATGCCTACAAGGACTGCTTGAGTCTTCATCATCCTTCTAGGCATGTGCAGCATGTGTAGTCCTTAGGTGTTACCTTTAAGGAGGGTGTGAGATGTTTGTCAATCAAAGGGTGTTTCCCTAACGTCGTCAAAGTTCCTTGTAGTAAAATCCGACTGTTGACCGGTGCTTCTCCAGGACACAAGTTACACCCAGCAGTCAAATATACATCAGAGCAGCAGACGTCAATGAAAACAGTGTGAGCCGTATGCACAAGGCTTAAGAAAACTCCTATTGATCCTGGGAGGGAAGATGCGGCTCTTGCTGTTGGAGATGTTAGCGATACAAATCTTTTATTCGAAGATACAAGGCTTCACGATGCACGATTGATCAGGCCGGTGTGCCGCATTGAAGATATTGATTAGCACCAGCGGGAGCCATATGCCTTTCCCTAGGGATTTTCAGTTCCTTAGGGCCGTATTGACCTTGCTTTCTCTGTTGTATATGAGTGAATAAGAAAAAAGGAAGCACATACTGGGGGTAATGAAGCACTGATGCTTAAATACTGATGCAGGGTCGAAAGAATAAAGGCCTGTTCACACTAAGAGCCGAAAAGCAAAACAAATCATGCATAAAAGGAGTGAAACGAAAAACAACTGCATACATAAAACTCATATTTAAGTATAACAACTATGTTTTTTTCTTTGTGTGAGCAGTTCTTAAAGGGACAGAGCACCTAAAAAATACAAATTCTGTCATTATTTACTCACCCTCATGTTTTTCCAAACCCGTCCGACCTTATAACTGAAAGTCAGTGTCGTCCAATGTTGTTTGGACCTCTGCGTTCATCAAAATATCTTCGTGTGTTCTGCAAAAGAGAAGAAAGAAAATCATAGCAGTTGATGAGGGTGAACTATCGCCTTAAGATGAGAAAGTCTAGCAAGTGAACAGTCAAAACAGTTGCTTTAGCCAATTTTTTTTTCACAGTCCCAGGATCGTGTGTACGACTGTTCTTACAGTTCAGAAGTTGTCATCTGATGACTAGTGCGAGATGAAATGCGGTGTGACACAGATGCTAACGCTGTAAGTGTCAGAGGAGTAATGTTTGGAGACAGGCTAAAGTTTATGGCAGGGTCATTAAGATGAAACAGACACGGGCCCACACGCCAGCCTGACACACTGGGCATGTCACCGGAGAGCTTAACTTCCAGATATCCGCCTCTGTTCCAAGCTTGTGGAAGGAGCACAGAGTTTCAGCACATTAGCAGGACGCATATTTTGCACGTATTGGCGGTTCTCAGTCGTGTTTCACTGTCTCAACAGATGTTTCTACTAAAATACTTTATGAGAAATACAGACAGCTACTTCGTCAATTTATTATGAGAGTGAATGAATGTAATGAGATTAAATTAACCTATATACCTTGCGAGAATTTGATGAGAAATGTTTGACCTCATGTTGAAACCTAAACACAAATCTGAACTCAAACGCATTGCTGAGGTCTCTTCTGAAACTCTGGATGAGAAATATGTGACGGGCATCCCTCACTGAAAATCATACAAATCAAAAAATAATTAAATGTGTAAAAGTCACAGAAATTAAAATTATGCAATTTAAAAAAAAAAAAAAAAATTAAATGAAGTTCCAAACGTAGGTTCAGGAGGAGCCTAGTCATTTAGTCCTGTCAATCATCATTACCAGCCTACGTAAGCAGCTCTCATTGCACCGTCCCAGCGTCAGTTCTTCCGGCATCCCTCCACCTTCCCTTCTCCTCCTCTATTTCAGTTATTCTCCCTCTAGGTAATATCGCAAAGGGGGGTTGAACTTACTCATCGTACATTTTTTCTATTCATTGTTTGATGATCAGAAAATAAAAACAGCACCTATTCTAAATAACTTTACTGTCACTTTTGATCAGTTTAATATCTTTGCTAAATAAAAGCATTAGTTTACTCGAAAATGCATTTTAAAAATAATAAGAATCTGTATGTCAACAATCATGCAAATATAAAATCTGCAAAATTCACAGAAAAATTATGCAATTTAAAAAAAAATTAAATGAATACATTCTGTAAAATTCATTGCTTGATGAATATAAAGTAAAAAAAAAAAACCACTTATTTTTAATAAAAATATTTTGTAACAACTTTACTATCACTTTTGATCAGTTGTCTTTGCTAAATAAAAGCATATATTTTTTTCTAAAACAGATCTTAAAAATAATAAGAATCTGTAAAAGTCTACAGTCATGCAATTAAAAAAAAGTTTTTAAATGTAACTTACAAATACAAAATCTGAAGAAAATCACTGAAATTAAAATCAGGCAATTAATGTATATATTCTGTAAAATTCATGGCACATTTCTTCTATTCACTGTTTGAATAAAAAGTAAACAGCACTTATTCTAAATAAAAATCTTTTGTAATATAACTTTACTGTCTCTTTTGATCAGTTTAATGTCTTTGCTAAATAAAAGCATTAATTTTCTCTAAAATGGATTTTGAAAATAAGAATCTGTAAAAGTCCACAGTCATGCAATTAAAAATATGCTTTTTAAATGTAATTTACAAATATAAAATCCACAAAATTCAGTGAAATTAAAATCATGCAGACATTAAAATAATGGAAATAATTTATTTGAAAATAAATACATTGTGTAAATTTCATGGAAATATAAAAAATTAAATAAAATTAATGAAACTTATTCCAATTTGTAAGAATTATGGAAATTTAAAATTGATAAAATCTCAGCCATTTTCACATGATAAATAGAAATTATAAATTGACTGCTCTACAGCATTGTACTTGAAATCGTTCTTTCTCAGTATAGCTTCTTTAAAAATAATTGCTAAAAATGATCAAGCAATCATAAACACATGGAAAAGCTAAGGAATAATGGAGAAGTCAAAAAGTCCCAAGATATGGGAATCTTAATGTTAAATTTCTGAGAAAAAAAAACCCACTACAACAAAATCTGAGCAGCACGAGATTAATTTGATTTTCATTTAATATGACTGCTGCCCAGCGGAAACAACTGAGATTATAAATAGAGATCTAATTTGTGATTTTTCTTTTCCTCGTCCTCTCTTGACACCGTCTCCAAGTGCCTGTCCATTCAAACGGGATATAAACAGAGCCAGCACGTTGTTCTAACAATAGCAGGTCTAATTACATACACAAACACGGATTTAGAAGTTCCCCTTTTTCCTGTTATCCACCAATCTCCTTTCCCTCCCGCCCACTCGCTGTCCTACGTAACCGTGCAACCTTTCGGAAAACAGAAGCGCTTAGAACGGAACAAAGACGTAGGAGCGCTGGAAATTAAGCCCTGTCCGTGTTTACATTCATGACTGTGGACGTCAGCACGAGGACGGGCCACACGGAGTGTGATGCATCAACGCAGATGAGAGCTTCTGTTGACTTATTAGTGGCATGGAGGATGCACATTAATGGAGGGCGGTGGTAGGGGGGGTTAACTGTATTGGAAACAAACACATTGTTTATGGGACCTTGGCATTGACTGCGATGGAGATAGAGAAATCCGATCTGTTAGCACACGTCACGGTTGATCTCTGCTGGTTCTGTCTTTGCTCATCTGATCCGGGCGGAACGTCTCAGTCATCTCCGCTGTGCCACTGACTTCACCGCTGAACATCACAGAGAGCAAACACACGGCGGCTGTTTCAAAACGCCTGCTCTTTTGTGACGTCTTGTCATTTGAGGCAACAAATCATGCGGCTTGCTGAAAAGCGTGATATTACTTTTCTAGGAGATCAGGCTTAGCTTTCAGCTTTGCTGTTTGCTGAAACGGGTATGAAAAAAAATCACAATGTTTTACACAGAATCTCAGGATCAGCATATCATAGAGACAATGACTTTTGACTTTTGACACCCTCACAATGCCATAGCAACCACTCAGAACACTTCAACAAACATCTAGCAATGCCCTACAAACCATTCAGAACACCTTCACAAAATCTAGCCACCATCCAGAACACTCTAGGAACATCATACTTACCATTCAGAATACCCATGATTTAGACAACCTTGGAAACCACTTCACACCCTAGTAACACCATAAATACCATTTGGAATACCTCAGAATCAATGCAGATCCCCTAGCAATGGCCTACAGACCATTCTGAACACCTTAGCAATACTCTACATTCCATTTGAAACACCTCTGAAACAGTGTAGAACATGCTATCAACATTCTACATATCAATAAAAACACTGCAAACCCTCTCAGAACACCCTAGCAACACCCGAAAAACCATTGTGAACACGTTAGCAACCACCTCACATTCTAGCAATGCCCTACAACCTCACACAATGCAATGCCTTGCAAACCATTCCGAACACCTTGGCAACACCCTACATCCACCCAACAATGTACAAACCATTCAGACCACCATTCCAACCAGCATATACCCTAGCAACACCCTTCACAACACCTTACCAACCACCTCACACCCTGGCAACATCCTAAAACCATTTAGAACACCTTAGCAACCACCTCAAACCATGGCAACACTCTAAAAAACGCTCAGAACACCCTTCTAACCAGCTCACACCATCACAACACTCTAAAAACTATTTAGAACCTTTTCAACCACCTCACACTCTAACAACACCCTACAAACCAGTCACAACGCCATAGCAACCACCTCAGACCCTACAAATGATTCATAACACCTTACCAACCACCTCAAACCCTGGCAACACTCTAACAACCACTCAGAACACCCTTCTAACCAGCTCACACCCTCACAACACTCTAAAAACCATTTCATAACACCTTACCAACCACCTCACACCCTAGCAACACCCTACAAATGATTCACAACACTTTACCAACCACCTCAAACCATGGCAACACCCTAAAAATCATTCACAACACCTTACCAACAATCCCAAACCCTAACAACACTCTAAAAAAACATTCAGAACACCTTAGCAACCACCTCACACCCTACAAATGATTCACAACACCTTAGCAACCACCTCAAACCATGGCAACACCCTAAAAATCATTCACAACACCTTACCAACCACTTCACACCCTAGCAACACCTTACAAACCAGTCACAACACCTTAGCAACCACCTCAAACCATGGCAACACCCTAAAAATCATTCACAACACCTTACCAACCACCTCAAACCCTTACAACACTCTAAAAAACATTGAGAACAACTTTCCAACCACCTCACACCCTACAAATGATTCACAACATCTTAGCAACCACCTCAAACCATGGCAACACCCTAAAAACCATTCACAACACCTTACCAACCACTTCACACCCTAGCAACACCTTACAAACCAGTCACAACACCTTAGCAACCACCTCAAACCATGGCAACACCCTAAAATCATTCACAACATCTTACCAACCACCTCAAACCCTAGCAACACTCTAAAAAACATTCAGAACACCTTAGCAACCACCTCACACCCTAGCAACACCCTACAAACCATTTAGAACACCTGTCCAACCACCTCACACCCTACAAATGATTCACAACACCTTACCAACCACCTCAAACCATGGCAACACCCTACAATCATTCACAACACCTTACCCACCACCTCACACCCTGGCAACACCCAAAAACCATTCAGAAAACCTTACCAACCTCCTCACAAACCATTCTAGACACCACAGCAACCACCTCACACACCAGTAACACCCTACAAACTAATCACAACACCTTACCAACCACCACACACCCTAACAACATTGTCCAAACCATTTAGAACACCTTAGCAACCACCTCACACCCTAGCAACACCCTACAAACCATTCTGAACATCACTGCAACAACTTAAAATCCTAACAACACACTGCAAACTGCATGCATTTAAAACACCCTAGCAACATCCTATGTAACTTCAGAATACCTTAGCTGCTATGCAGATCACCCAGTGCCTTGAATACCATTGAGAACACCTTAGTCACCACCTCACACCCTTAGCCCTTTTAAAGGTGAAGCGTTCAAAACATGTTAGCTATGGATTACCAATACTAGGAAAGTTTTGAGGCCAACTCCAAAACTGCAGGTGCACATAAAAATTCAGAAATGCAAAAATTCTGTTCTACATATTACATTAAGAATAGAGCACATATTTTCACCAACAGTATGTTGTTCCAATCTAGTGCTTATGCAATCAATGTCATTATATCACTTCAATACATTTTTCAAGTCTTTTTATAGTTGACACTTGAGCTAGGTGTGCGATTTGGGTGTGTGTGAGATCTTCAAACCAATCACAGGTCGAAATTACCTTTGGAAACTCTTTTATGCAAATCAACCTCCCTAAAGACATTGTATAATTCCTAAACTGCTTTCTGAACTTGGGAGGGGAGGGTTTTCTGATGACTATGGAATGGTTTTGTGCAAGTTTTACTGCAGGTTCTTGCGCGCAGTGCACTGAAGGTCTGTGAAACAGCTGCTTGAGTGAAAGGGGGAGTGTGGCCTTGCTCTGGGGCAAGTTCTTATCGTGTATGAACTTTCTGTCTCTTCCACGCTCGCAGCAAGTTTGATCAGATTCCACATTCCAACACATTCTGAGGAGGAGCGAGAAAAGGAGGAGAGTATTTAGCACTGGAAAGGATTATTCAATTATTGATAATTCATGCTCCTTTAATGCAAGCACTGTTAGCGCTGCTAAATAATTTCTCTGATTGATGATGATAATGTCTGTCTGTTACAGTCGTGTATCACAGCCTAAAGTCTAAACAGATGTGACTGATCGCCAGTGTGTTAAAGAGGTGAGAACACAAAGCGATCATTTACATACTCACTCAAGTGATGCAGAGGTGAAACAGACAGATGTTTGGATTGGGCTCCGGGGATCCCTCAGATGCATCTCCCCCGATTCAGACCAACACACTAGACCAAAGCTGTGTAACAGCAAAACACTGGGCTCATCATTACTAAACTTGCCGATCTTTGTACATAAGCTGTGTTGAAACTAAAATGACCAAAATGGCCAAAAAACACTATAAAAGTTACATAAGTAGTCCATGCAGTTTCTGAAGGCATTTAGTAGCTCTGTAGAAGAAACAGACCAAAATTTGAATCATTATTCACAGAAATTAATTTCCACATCACAACTATGAGCTCATTAACATATGACCTGTCCACATTTACATATCATTTCAGTTTTCAGCACCTTGGAAGTGATTGTGAAGCAGCTTGCTGATCATAGCAGACCTCATTTACATACAAACTTATAATAACCAAATCAACCTGTTTAATTTTAAGAATTAGAAATAGTAAAATTGTAACTTAAAATAGGATGAAATTACTCCCAGGTAAAAGTTTTTGAACGGTAAGATTTTTAAATGTTTTTTAAAGTCTCTTCTGGTCACCAAGCCTGCATTTAATTGATCTAAAGTACAGCAAAAACAGTAAAATTTTGAAATATTTTACTATTTAAAATATCTGTTTTCTTTTTGTATATATTTTAAAATGTAATTTATTCCTGTGGTTTCAAAGCTGAATTTTTAGCATTATTACTCCAGTCACATGATCCTTCAGAAATCATTCTAATATTCTGATTTGCAGCTCAAAAAATAAATTATTATTATTATTATTATTATTATGCTGAAAAAGCTGAATAGATTTTTTTTCAGGTTTCTTTGATAAATAGAAAGTTCAGAAGAACAGCATTTAGCTAAAATACAAATCTTTTGTAAAATTATAAATGTCTTCATCATCACTTCTGATTAATTTAAAGCATTATTGCTGAATAGAAGTATTAATTTATATGATTTGTTTCCCAGAAAAAAATGGTACTCAAATTTTAAATATTAATATTAATAATAATAATAATAATAAATGTTTCTTGAACAGCAAATCAGCATAATAGAATGATTTCTGAAGGATCATGTGACACTCAAGAACAGAGTAATGATGCTGAAATTTAGGCTTTGATCACAGGAATAAATTACGTTTTAAAATATATTCAAATAGAAAGCAGTTATATTAAATAGTACAAATATTCCAAAATTTGACTGTTTCTGTTGTACTTTGGATCAAATAAATGCAGGCTTGGTGAGCAGAAGAGACTTCTTTAAAAAAACTTACTGTTCAAAAACGTTTGACTGGTCGTGTACTTTTAAGAAATACTTATGAGGATGCATTAAATAGGTCAAATACACATTCTTTTGAAATTTCCACATTAAAAATTAAGCACAACTGTTTTCAATATTAATAGTAATAATAAATGTTTTTTTGAGCAGCAAATCAGCATATTAGAATGATTTCTGAAGGATCATGTGACACTGAGGACTGGAGTACAGCCTGACATCACATCAGTAAATTACATTTTAATATATATTTATGTTTTAATGCATTTTTCATCAAATAAATGCAGCCTTCAACATATATATATATATATATATATAGTAGCGCATTAACATGTTCAGTGTATTACTTTATGCTTAATTCCAAGTGAAACACAGGTTTACACAGAAACACTACAACTGTAAATATACTTTATATATACTATAATATACTATATATTTAGTCTCGCAGTGTTTCTCTATGTTAACATATGTTTCACTTAGGAGTAAGCATAAAGCAACTGAATGAGTTGCAGAAAGCTTGAGTAAGCAGTGACATTTAAAACAGCACAGAGGTGGCACTTTAAAATAAACACACACACAGGCACTAAACAGTATGTGTGTGTGTGTATGGGGACCTGAACCTGTATGCATTCGCACACATATCTTTCTTCAGCCACGGGACTGTTTTAACCACCAGGGTGTTATCTAGTTCAAGTTCACAGTGCTCCTTGTTCTTTTTTGACACGCAGGTGAATAACTATTCAGTCACACAATTGTTATGTGTCACGCCACAGCCCCCCACCCCCAGTCCCATAGAAAGACCCAGAGTTTGGCATGATACAAAGGGTACATGAACACCAGAGACACTTTGTGCTTCTGTCTTATATGGTCTTACATTAGTGTTGGAAGGAAAATTTCAGGCCGCTCCAAGTATGGAGGGAACAGCGTGTCCACCGAGTTGATAGGAGGCAAGAACAAGCCATCAAAGTCCACTGTTCGCGACACAGAACAGACATCTGGAGTATGTGCTTGAGAAAAGACCTGGGTGGAATCTGATGACATTTATACACATTCTGTGCTTATCTGGAATAAAATCTGTAAATTCTGTGCAATGGATTTCAACATGGTAAAATGTGTTAACGCAGAGTACTGCATACCTTGTAAATGACAGGCTTGCACAACATCAGTCAAGAAGTGACATGATTCAGCGAAATCACTGAAGGCAACCGGCATTGCACTTAGGGTGTGTTTATACTTGACAGGCTGGGTTTGATTAAAACAAACGCCGATGAGGTCGCTTTATTAGAGTGGTTCATTTGAATAAGTGTGAACACTAATATGCAAGGTCAATCTCAGTCCGCGTCCAAATGCACTCTTGGTGTGCTTCAACATGGACCAAAGACCTCCAAATGAACCAAAAGGATGTAACGTCACAAGATGCGACCCTAAAGACGAGAATACTCAAGCATACCTGGTTCTTCTCCTCATAGGAGCTATGTTTTCCAAAACAGGTTTGAATAGGCACCAGTACAATATGAACGCTAAGCAAACCAGGCCTAAATATTTTCCTGTGCTAACCCTTACTAAAACAACACTGCAGTTGGTTGTCCATCAAAACATCAAAGTTAATACAGTGAAATGGCACTGCTGTGATTACTTATTAGTAGGGCTGTCACTAATTATGATATTGGTAACCGATTATTCTGACGATTATTCGAGTAGTCGGTTAATTATACATTTTTTGAGGTAATAAATATAGACCTAAGTTTGTAATCTTATGGTTTTATTGAACAAAACTGTGAAAATACATTATGTATTATAAACAATAGAACTAATGTACATTATATATTATATCAAATGCCTGCAGCAGGCGCTAACAGCCTGACGATTGTTTTTCCACTTTACAGCGCGATAATCCTTGTTAATATTGACTAAACAACATTTATTTCAAATGTCCAATTAATCATTATGACAGAAATGCTACAGCCACTGTAATTTCTGAATATGTGGACATCAAAATGTGTAGATGTGTGTTTAAGTTTATTTTGAAATTGAGATGAACAGTTCGCATATTAAGAAAATTATGTATTCTTACAAATCTGATGAAATGGTGCACGTGCGTTCCCAGATTAACGTTATAATAAACCCAAACTCACAGCAATATGCAGAGATGAAGTTTGAGATGTTCCCCCACTTGTAAATGATAACTGTTTGTGTGGTGCAACATTTACTGTGAACAGAGCCACTCTGAGACTTATGTCATGTTAACATACACGCGTGTAAATAAAGCATATCGCATCGCAAATATTTATTTGAATCGTTTGTGAATTCACAATAGCATTATGTTTTAATATTATGATTTTTAAATGGGTTTAATGTATCATGCAGTCTTAGAAAATAATAATCTAATAATGCATTTCATGGATTCTCATCCGTGGAATGTGCCACTCCCGGTATTTTGTCGGTTACTCAACACGTGCAAACTGCAATCAAGGATTTTTTTAAAACAACTGAGTAGGCACCACTGACATCGAAAGCAGCGGTCCTGTTCAACACCGAGACAACAGACATCACATAATTGCAGCTTATAAACAAACTTGCAATTCTGAGAAATAAAGTCTGAATTGCAAGTTATAAACTCACAGTTC
This sequence comes from Labeo calbasu, assembly GCA_019740295.1. Lineage (NCBI taxonomy): Eukaryota > Metazoa > Chordata > Actinopteri > Cypriniformes > Cyprinidae > Labeo > Labeo calbasu. The sequence goes on along the minus strand of JAHKKF010535102.1, from coordinate 12,646 downwards.
AGACTTTTCTTAGAATTGTGACTTTTTCTCACAGCTTGTTAATAATTTTTGAGCCTCATTTTTTATGTTTCAAAATTATATATATATATATTTATCTCTCAACACTGCACCACCGACGGTAGTTGGTCCATTATCACCGCGGTGGAAAAAATCTGCCACCGTCACAGCCCTAGAAAGTGATCCATATTGTTAATCCATAACAATGTGGTAACTATAGTATTTCGAAGAAACTATTACAGTTTAATCAATATAATACACGCAACTGGTCATATCATGAATAACAGTGCATGTCATTCCAAAGATCTCTTCTTAATCTTACATCCAATCTCACTGCCATTGCTAAGCCTTTTCATTTTTTAACCCCTCCCCTTCAATCACCTGACCTCATTTTGGTACTGAACGCCCACAATGAGCCAAACTATTCCAGATGTATAAAATGAAGTCCCACCCAACATTTGTCTTGCTGAATATCCATCATTACTTGAAAAGTAAACTTTGCGAATGCCGTTGCACTTGTATTTTTTTGAGGTTAATAACAAATAAGTATTTTGCTTCTTATCTAAACTTTAAATCTTTAATCAGATACAAACTTCATCCCACAGAAAGTTGTAGCGATGAGTTGTAGCCTGAGAAAAGTCCCTCATAGCCATAAACGCCCCTGTCTTTCTCATTTTTTCTTACAGCCCCTGTCAATGGTGGCTTATTCTGCCTTTGATTCATTAAGAAAAGTGTTCATATGTTCAGAAGAAGGAAGTCTGGTTAAAACTGACCTTAAAAGAACAAAGAGCCCAGAGTGCCTCCAAAAGGAATCGTTAGCTGATTCACGCACCAATCATTTCCCTATCTAATCACTCTCCTCCCTAATGTCTGCGGGGAATGCTTCGTAATGATACAGTGTCCAGAATAAAACCTCCTTAAATCTCCAGCACATCACTCACTGTTACTCACTATTATGGGAAAAGCGTGCGTAATCTTTGTATGAATGCCAGTATGTAATTGCGTTGATTTTTTCATCCCTAAAATTCTCACTAAGACCCAACAAAAACACTTAACAAGCACAGTTTTCTTTCCTAGGTCAGTGTATTTCCTATTATATAGCTGTTACCTCACAGCCACTAACCATGTTTTGCTACTTGCTGGTTGGTTGCAGGGGGAGCAGCAGTCTTATTCTAGAAAGCATCTGATTGGGTGAAAATAACTGGGAGATACAAACTTGCATCTGCGAGTTATGAACAAACTTGCAATTCAGACTTTTCTCAGAACTGAGTTTATTTCACAGTTGTGACTTTCTCACAGTTGCGAGTTTAAATCTTGCAATTCTGAAAAAAGTCAGAATTGCAAGATTTAAACTCGCAACTGTGAGAAACAAGTCAGAATTGCGAGATACAAACTTGCAATAGCGAATTATAAAGTCAGAACTGCGAGATATAAACTCACAAATCTGACTTCTTTTCTCAGAATTGTGTAATTTAACTCGGTTAAGGTTAAGTCAGAATTGTGAGACAACCTTGTAATACTGAGAAATAGTCACAATTCTGAGATACAAACATGCAATAGCGAATTATAAAGTCAGAATACGAGATAGAAACTCACAATTCAGACTTTTTTCTCCAAATTGTGCTGTGAGCATATATCTCACAATTGTGACTTCTTTCTCAAAATTGCAAGTTTACATCTCGCAATTGCGAGAAAAAAGTCAGAACTGTGAGATACAAGCTTGTAATTGCAGCTTATAAACAAACTTGCAATTCTGAGAAATAAAGTCAGAATTGCAAGTTATAAACTCACAATTCAGACTTTTCTCAGAATTGTGACTTTTTCTCACAGCTGCAAGTATATATTTTGCAATTCTGACTTTTTTTCTTTGCAATTCTGATATTCTGAATTTTCTAATAATTGCAAGATATAAACATCATCGCAACTGCGATAAAAAAGTCAGAACTACAGGATACAAACTTGCAATAGCGAGTTATAAAGTCAGAATTGCGAGATATAAATCTGACTTTCTTTCTCAGAATTGCATGATATAAACTCGCAATTGTGAGGTTAAGTCAGAATTGTGAGACAAAGTCACAATTCTAAGAAAGTCAGAATTGTGAGATATGAACTCAGAATTCAGACTTTTTTTTTATCAGAATGGTGAGTGTGTATCTCGCAATTCTGACTTTTTTCTCAAAATTGCAAGTTTATATTTGCAATTGCGAGAAAAAAAGTTTGTTTTAAACAAACTTGCAATTCTGAGCAATAAAGTCGCAATTTTGAAAACGTCGGAATTCGGACATGAACTCACAGTTCAGACTTTTTTAGAATTTAGTTTAATCTTGCTGACTTTTTTCTCGCAATTCTGACTTTTTTTCTGAGAATATAAATATCATCTCGCAACTGCGAGCAAAAAGTCAGAATTGCGAGATACAAACGTATTTAGTGAGTTATAAAGTCAGAATTGCGAGATATAAACTTGCAAATCTGACTTCTTTTCTCAGAGTTGCATGATATAAACTCGCAATTGCGAGGTTAACTAAGAAATGCGAAACATTTGCAATTCTGAGAAATAAAGTCAGAACTGCAAGACATAAACTCACAATTCAGACTTTTTTCCTCAGAGTTATGAGTATACATCTCACAATTGAGGGGTTAAGTCAGAAATGCGAGACAAACTCCCAATTCTGAGAAATAAAGTCTGAACTGCGAGATATTAAGTCACAATTTAGACAAATTTTTTTATATTTTATATTTCACAATTCTGACTTTTTTCCTCAGAATGACACGCACTTATTAGAGTTATTAGAGTTATTAAGTCAGAATGGTGAGACAAACTCTTTTGTTCCCCCTCAATATTAAACTCATAACTTGCAATTGCAAGTTTATATCTCTCAATTCAGAGAAAAAAGTCAGAACGGCAAGTTTGTACCATGCAATTCTGAGGGAAAAAAGTCAGGATTTCTGAGATTAAAAGTCGCAATAAATTAATTTAAACAATTCAACTTTAATTTTGATATCCTGGCGTCTTTTAAAGCACTGAATGGTTGAACCTCCTGCAGAAACCTGTACTTATCTCTGTGGGGAGTTGCATCTAGACATACAGAAAGATATCTTATCACTCCTTTAAGCCTGTTGCAGCAGGTTTGTCTTACATAAACTTGCAGTGGGGAGGACAGGTGACAGGGAGGTGAACCTCAGAAGTTCTGCTATGCCCTAGCGCAAAACACAAGTTCCCAGCGATGCTGGTACATTAGCAGTGCCCAGCGCGTACCCTGCAACCTGAGGCCCAGCAGACCTGGAACAAGCTACTGTTACCATGACGTTCTGTTGCAACAATTACGGGATTGGGAAGAGTGGCACAATGCGATAATGTGATAATGTGATAATGTGATAATGATGAAACTAAATAATAGAAGGCATTTGCAAAATGACATTGAGCTTTTTTGTTATGCATTCCATTCAAACTTTTTGCCCTTGCATATTAAATAATAAAACAATACCACTTTATAGAACAGAAAGCAGAATAAAAAAGGGAAGAACGTGGTTCCCTTTCCTGGGGAATGTGGTTGAGATAAGTGAACTGGAATTTAGTGTGGGTTAGAGCCGTGTCACAGTGACATACTAACTGAGGAGCTCATTCACAGCGAGTGGAGTTTCAACCGGGGGAAGTGACTCTATTATGAGCAGGGAGAGGGGAAACTTCCCTGACTCTGTAAACAGCAATGACTGTTAAACAGCTGCGAGGTGCACTTAGCAACAAACACAGGTTTTATCATGCTCAAAGACACCTGCGCCGGTCAGAGTTATATTAAAAGGCCATTATGGGGTTAGATGCTGGGATGAGTCATCTGGGTCAATATGGATAGTAAACACACGCACGCACACACAACGTGTACCTCTCACGGTTACGCACAACTCCCTGCTGTAGATACACCAAAACAAACACAAGGGTTTCCAGTCGCATAAGCGTCTATCAGAGACAGCACCTGTGAATTCAGACCTATCTGAGTTTTTGCATTACACTAATGACAAACTATTTTTTTATACCAGAAAAAAAGTCATATACTATATACAGTATATATATATATATATATATATATATATATATATGTTTTTATGGTCACTTTTAATCTATGATTAAAATGAATAAAAGTACCGAATACAGNTATATATATATATATATATATATATATATATATATATATATGTTTTTATGGTCACTTTTAATCTATGATTAAAATGAATAAAAGTACCGAATACAGAGTAAAATAAAAAAAAAACAAATCCTGATTAGTAACAATGTATGTCTTTATTGCCACTTTTAACCCATTTAATGCATCCTTGCTGAATAAAAAAAAAAAAAAAAAAAAAATATATATATATATATATATGATCCCAAACTTTTGAATGGTAGGGTAACATTAATGATAATTTCAGAGGAGTGTGTGTACTTTTTAAAAATATAATTTGTATAATAATTTGTATTTATATGTTACAATGTCAGAAAGAGAGAAAACTATTTTGTATATAAAATACTAACCTAATAGTTTCGTAAAACAAGCAGAGATGGGTAGATATGTATGAACAAATGTTACATGTCCAAAAGATATTTTAAGGTTTAAATATTTTTGTCCAGACTGTTACTGAATGTCACTAGATATGATGACAACAGTGTTGTATAATTATACAGTTGGGTAATAACTGATTACATGTAATCTGGATTACATAATCAGATTCCAAAATTAAGAACTTGTAATTAGATTAAATTACATTTTAAAATGCTCATAATCAGACTACATTTACTTTATGGATTACATATTATTTACACAGTACCAATAAATTATTCCTAATGTATTGATTCTCCCCAATTCCTATTTTTTATCTGTTTTTTTTTTTTTTTTCTTGATAGCCGATCTGTCATTATTCAGGTGTCGACACAGCATTTGACCACTGGACTTAAAATAATTTCAACAACTAAAATAACTGGACAAAAATAATTTAAACATTGTATCAACTACTGATGAACACACTGATTTTTATTGAATTATCACTCTGTAGGTTATTTAACCATGTATTTCTATGTCTTTGGAAGGCTTTTGCCTTTCAAACACATTAAAATGCACAAATTCACAAACCTTTTTTGACATCTGATCCTTTTTCACCCAGAATATTTATTTGAAATTTTGAAAATCTAAATAAAATAAAAAATTTAAATAAGTATTTTAATAATTAAGTATTACATTTGCATGTTCATTGGTTCTCTGACATTGGTTATGGTCACATGACATGCAGGTAAACAAATAAAATATTTCATTATTTTTATTTTGATCGATTTTAAATTTATTTATTGTTAAAAAAAAAAAAAAGATTTAATTCTTCGTTTTTTATTAAGCCCACGAACACCACTTTTGGTAAAGCTTGATGTAATATAATGTTTAATGCACTTAATGTTGTTAATAACCAATGGAATATATTTTCGTACTCATTTTACATTTTTTATGTCAATATGGTACAGTATTATCCTATTTAAATCAATAAACGAGTTAGGTCTAAAAGTAATCTAACAGTAGTCTGATTATATTACCTAAAATGTGTGATGCAATGGGTTACGTTACTAACTACAATTTATCGTAATGTAATTTGGAATCAGGAACGGATTACAATTTGTAAGTAATCTACTCAGCTCTGGTTATACATCACCAATGTTTAGTAACTTGCATAATTATTTGTTTCATACATGGTCTAGTTGCTTGAGATACACAATCTTCCCTACAATTCAGAAGCATGGCTTGCCAATTTATTTACACAACATTTACGAATACAGTAAAAGCTAAAGACAAGTACTTAATTTGTGGAATCTCATTTCGTAATCTAAATTACATGTAATCAGTTACTATCATAGACTGTAAAAAATATGGACGTAGTGTCCGTGACGTCACCCGTAGGTTTCTGAAGAGCAGTTTTGAAGCTCTTAGTGGGCGGGAGGGGCCGTCGCCATCTTGGAATCGCGTCATTGCACGTCACTCCCGGATAATCGAAAATGGGCAAATAGGCGGGACGTGGGTGGAGCTGGTTGCTGAAACCACGCCCGCCTAACGCGACGGTGGTGACAGCAGCGGCAATTCACCTGTCACTCAAGTGGCCACGCCCTAAATTATGCAGAACTTTAAGGCTTAATATAAATTAAACAGATGAGCTCACCCCCCTCACAGTTGACATGAAGGGCAAAATTAGCTATATAGAACAAAACCACTATTTGAACCAGGCTGTAAATATATTTTTTTCTGCTGTGAAGTTGGGCATTTTAACATGGGGAGTCTCAGGATTGATTCCCTTTTGCAACCAGTCGATGAATTGCAGTTTTAGTCACTTCCATGTTGGCTTCAAGAGGGAGACCGGGAGGTTGCTGCTTGGTTACTACCCAGTTCTGAAAACAAGCTATGTTGCATAATGTGATCATGCCCTTTTGTTGTTGTTATTGTATAAAAAGTGCAGCTTTGGCAACTTGATGAAATCTCATTTTGTGTTCCACAGAAAGTGTCAAATGAGGTGAGTCACATGACGTGGGTAGATGACGACAGAAACTTCAGTTCACAGCAAAACATCTGCAGAACAAATGTATGACTTGATGAAACGAATCAAATGTCGACATTTCTGCAAACATGCAAATGAAGATATATATTTAAGTTTCCAAAATCAAGCTGAAGTTAAAATCTGATGGGGAATGGATGATTAATGAGCATGAAACTGCAGCCCATTTATGTGGCATTCTAAAGAATTCCTAGTGGGGTTGTGAGAAATTTGCTAAATTTGCATAATGAGAATGTGGGGGAAAAGCGACTGCGTAAGTGTGAGAGAAATGCATGAGAAAGCGTGTACGCGGCTTCTGCCGCTTGGCGTCCTTCATCTGATAACAGACTTCACCTGTGGGCTCTGCTCCACCCCAAACAACTATTTTACTACTCACAGTTTCATTAAAGACAGAAAAGATGCTCACATGGATTAAAAAAAAAACATGAGTCCAAACACACAAAAGCGATCACATGCTGATGCATGTAAAAATGACAGAACACAATGAAATTCCACACCTGAGAATTTAAACATCAAAACTCATCTGTCACCGCAGGCATGCAAGCTAATGAAAACATCGCGAGTCAATAAGATCTTCAGATATGAGTCATTAGTGCTTTTCCAAAATTTATGCTGCAGACATAAGCAGCCGCCTCGTACGTCCCACATATGGGATCGGTTTAGTCGCATGATGCTAAGCTAATGCTGCGTTTCTTTAATAAGCACAACACAAAATATTAGGCATTTTTATGCCATTTCTCATCAGTTGTTTTCAGAACAAAACTGTTTCAGTTCAGTGTTTACATGTGATACTATTTCAAAGATTCCACTTCCAAGAATATTAAGGATTTTGTTTATGGTTTATTCAATTGTTCTGCGACATTCCGATGCCAAAAAGACAAAAAACAAACAAAAAAAAGTTCGAGTCACACCTCGAGGTGGGGTGTGGTGAATAGATGTTTCAGGGCGTTTACGAGACTTTCAGCGGGAACGAGAGCAAGTTGTACCAAAATGAAAGTTTGACACACGCTAGTACAGATCCCTCAGGGCGGGGTGAGGTGCTGCACAGGTTGGGTTGTAAATGCCAGATCAGAATATAAACTAAATGTGTTGCTCAATGCACCGCAGAACAGATCCTAGTGCCAATGAAAATACTGGAGCCACATAGTAGGTCACACCTGTGATGCATGTAGGTTTAGGGATTGTGCGCTGTGACGCACCGACAATTGGCTCATTAACTACAATCGTACAGATTCTTGCCGTGACATACAGGAAAAGGGATCGAAAAGGTTGTTGAATTGTAACTGGCATAACGAATCAACATGCCTAGAAAGCTACTGTAAAATTAATGACCAACCCTGGCAGGTGGCGGCTGAAATAAAATAAGTTATAATACATTCAAATTGAATACAAAATAATTCACATTAACCACAAAATATTCATTCGTTTTATACTATTTCACATAAGATTTTGAATATGTATTTAAAAACTTAACTACAGTTGTAATTAATAATATTATATTTTACAGTATAATTTATTTTGCATTACAGTAAGGAAAAGGCTTTTTTAAATATATACACAACTTTTGATCAAAATTTGATCGAAAATACAGTCAATTATGAAATATTATTAACTAATAAAACAACTGTTTTCTATTTTAATATATTGTAAAAAGTAATGTATGATGGTAAAGCTGAATTTTCAGCAGCTACTACTCCGGTCTTCAGTGTCACATGATAAAAAAAAAAAATAAACATACAGTAAAAAAGTATAAATATAATTAACTAATAAAACAACAGTTTTTTTTTTATTTGAAAATATAGTAAAATGTAATTTGTGATGGCAAAGCTGAATTTTTAACAGTCGTTACTGCAGTCTTCAGTGTCACAAAAAAAAAAAAAAAAAAAAAATACAGTAAAATATTATAAACATAATTAACTGAAGAAAAAAAGAACTGTTTTCTATTTGAATACATTGTAAAATGTAATTTAAGATGGCAAAGCTGAAATTTCAGCAGCCATTACTTCAGTCTTTAGTGTTACAAAATAAAACAAAAAGTACAGTAAAATAGTCTAAATATAATTAACTAATAAAACAACAGCTGTTAATTTGAATATACTGTAAAATGTAATGGCAACATGTGATGGCAAAGCTGCATTTTTAGCAGCCATTACTCCAGTCTTCAGTCTCACAATATAAAAAATAAAAATACAGTAAAATATTATAAATATAATTAACTAAAAGAGGAACTGTTTTCTATTTAAATATTTTGTAAAATGTAATTTATGATGGCAAAGCTGAATTTTCAGCAGCCATTACTCTGGTCTTCAGTGTCACATGATTAAAAAAATAAAAATAAAAATACAATAAAATATTATAAATATAATTAACTAATAAAAGAACTGTTTTCTATTTGAATATATTGTAAAATGTCATTTATGATGGCAAAGCTGAATTTTTAGCAGTCATTACTCTAGTCTTCGGTGACACAATATAAAAAATAAAAATACAGTAAAATATCATAAACATAATTAACTAAAAGAATAACTGTTTTCTATTTAAATATTTTGTAAAATGTAATTTATGATTGCAAAGCTGAATTTTCAGCAGCCATTACTCTGGTCTTCAGTGTCACATGATTAAAAAAATAAAAATAAAAATACAATAAAATATCATAAATATAATTAACTAATAAAATAACTGTTTTCAATTTGAATATATTGTGAAATGTAATTTATGATGGCAAAGCTGAATTTTCAGCAGCATTACTCCAGTCTTCGGTGTCACATGATAAAATAAAAATAACAATGTTTATATAATATAATATACTATAATATGGGAGACCAGGGGCCAGTTGCATAAACCCTCAATGCATGTTAAGACAGTGTATTAACTACAAGTCTGACCAACTAGCAGTTAACCAAAGAGTAATCATTCTTATTTTTTGGATTCAACTTAGACTAATTATATTTTTCTGCAACTGAATTTTAAGACTTATGACCAGTCTTAAAGAAAAAATAGCGGACTAACTTTTTAAGACTAATCTAAACCTTTTATTCAACCAGCCCCAGGTTTAGATGTCTAAGTACGTCCAAAATCTAAAAATAAAAAATAAACACACTGACATTTTGTGACAACGTGCCCCAGCAGTGGTCACTGAATAAGCCAAACTGTATTGGATCAGTTAAACTTTAAATTGAAACAGTAAAACAATAACGAAAGACAAAACAATTACTAAAACAACAAAAGGTAAAAATACTGTAATAAATTCTTCAAACTGATATCATAAAAACAACCCTCAAGTTAAAATTAACCTAAAAAGATATATTTAGAAAACAGATATACATTGTTGCAACACAGAAACATTCCTCAGTCTTATAATTAGTAACGCACACTATTTCAGTTCGCTAGTATAATCACATGCGTGCTGTGTATAAAATATCAACAAAGCACTCTGTGACCTCCCGCCATTTTTATTGGCTCATAACCAGTAAAAATTCAGCGTAACTGAACCAGCATGTAAACATAACCCGTGTCTGTGGTAACAAAGCCAAAGAGACACACGCACTCAGAGTTTTGTTTACATCCGAGCACCTCAACTACTCACTCAACAGCCCAGCCAACACTTACAGAGAAATTCAGTGGAAGTCACGGCCCACTGCTTATCTCTCAGTGCTTCGCTCACTTTCGCTCTTTCTGTGTGTCTCGAGTTCTAGGGAAGCGAGAAAGCGTTATGAAATGAGACGGGGGCTGGGAGTGAGATCTAACGGCGCTGTATCTCTACTTTACTGACCATGCGGCTTCAGGCGGCTGCTACCTGTGCAGCATTTCAATGGTAACGCACGGGGCCTCAGTTATCATCTGTTGAAAGGATTACACGCTCGACACGGTCTGCTGCAAAACAGCTCGGAACTGCTGTCATTCAAAGGAAGACCTCAAAAACATTTTCCCGTCGATCAGTAGTGCAACGGCCAAGGTTACTGATAACACAGAGTAACATTCTTGGAAAATGTCAAAACCCCTATTACAATATACTATATTTACACAGGCTAGACTAACAACCTTCCTTCACCTCTACTTGTCCTCTCTTTTTAATGGCTCTGTAGTGCAACGGTAACCGCCCACTTTTCCACTGGCTGTCGTATTTTTTTCCATTCATTTTCTCCATTGAGATTTAAAAGAAAAAAGTCCTACATTTAAAATAATAACAATAATAATAATAATCATATAATAATCTTATTTATTAAACTGTAGTGTTTTATTCATTTATTTTCAAATATAATATATTATATATATACACATAAATATATATATTACCTACCTTTCTCATGAAACACAGTAAATTATATGATTATGAAAGCCCATTTCCGTCACTGAATAAAAAAGTAAAGGTTATTGCAAATTTTTATCTCGCGATTCTGACTTTTGTTCTCAGAATTGTGATACATGCTCGCGGTTCTAAGAAATGATTTCACAATTGCACGATATAAACTTATAACTGCGAGTTATAAAGTCAGAATTCCGAGACATAAACTTGCAATTCTGACAAAGATTATTATTAAAGATATAAACTCACAATTAAGAATTGTGAGTATATATCTCGAAATTGTGACTTTTTTCTTAAAAATTGCAAGTTACGAGAAAAGTCAAGACTCGCAAAAAAAAAAAAAAAAAAGGCAAACTCACAATTCTGAGAAATAACATCACAATTCTGAACACTCCATTGCGAAAAATAAAGTCAGAATTGTGAGATACAAACTTGCAATTGTAAGTTGAAAACAAACTTGCAATTCTGAGGAATAAAGTCAGAATTGCGAGATATAAACTCACAATTCAGACTTTTCTCAGAATTGTGAGTTTATATCGCAATTCTGACTTTGTCCCAGTTGCAAGTTTATATCTTTCAATTCTAACTTTTTTGCAGAACTGCAAGACCTGAACTCGCAACTGAGAAAAAAGTCAGAATTGTTACATACAAACTTGCAATAGCGAGTTATAAAGTCAGAATTGCGAGATATAAACTTGCAAATCTGACTTTTATCAGAATTGTTTAATGTAAACTCGCGATTCTAAGAATTATGATAACTCACAATTGTAAGCAATAAAGTTAGAATTGTGAGATATTTTAACTTGCAATTGACTTTTTTTCTCACAAATGTGAGTTTGTATCTCATAATTTAGACCTTTTTTTCCTCATAAAGTTACTAAGTCCAATTTTGAGGGGAAAAAAGACTGATATGTTCTCAGAATTGTAAGTTTATATCTCACAATTCTGACTTAACTTGCAATTGCATGTTATAAACAATTCTGCCTTTTTTTCTCAGAATTCCAACTTTATTTCTCAGAATCACAAGTTTATTTCTCAGTATTGCGAATTTACGTCTTGCAATTATGACTATAACTATAAGACTATAAGTTTACATCTCAATTCTGGGAAAAAAGTCAGAATTGCAAGATACATTTCTTTTTTTATTATTTTTAATCATCATTCCATATATGATAGTTCAAAACAATAGTACTAAATAAAAAGAGTTAATTCATTATAATTATTAGAACGTATACATAGAACATATATTTTAATTTTATACACAGAACAAATTATTAAAACTCAAAGAGTTAAGTCAGTAAGAGTTTTTAAAGTCCCTTTTGCTCACCAGGGCTGCATTTATTCGATTAAAAAAATTACAGCAAATCACACAATATCGTGAAATATTATTACAACTTAAAATAATCATTTTCTATTTCTATATTTAAAAATATTGTATTTCTGATTTTTCAGTATTATTACCCCAGTCTTCAGTGTCACATGACCCTTCAGAAATCATTCTAATATCAGGTTTACTGCTCAAGTCATTCTTATCGTAAAAATACCTATTTATGTATGCATTGTGTATTTATCATCTTTATCTCTTTTTTTAATGTTTTGGTTGTGGATGTTAACAGAAATGTTAAAAAAAAAAAAATTACGATTTCAAATAAATGTGCCTATTATATACGTACACAGTAGTCAACATTTGAAGTGGATCAAAACATTTCATCAAAGTTGTCCTAAGGCAAGAATGGGTATTGGTTTGGTTTTAGGTCAACTCTGATG